>VYZT01052853.1:165456-227847 GCA_013400735.1 Pomatostomus ruficeps
GGGGGGGCTCACATCTTAAATCCGCTCTGTTTATTACCCAGGAAGTTTTGATCAAGTTTATGATGTTAAAGACTCCAACATATCAACTCCATTGAAGAACAGGACAAGCTATTGTAAATATGAACCATCAAAGCATTAGCCATTTCAATGAAATGAAGCAAATCAATTGTTTTCTATAAAGGTGCCTTTCAGATCTCCTTTTTCAGGTTCTGACATCCCTTATCAAGTTCAGCATTATTAAATGTTGGACTATGGACTGTGAGAGTAATTTTTTAGGACTCCTAAAGGGTCACTTTGCTGCTAACATGCTTGTCTTTGCATTTATTTTACTTGACCTAAACAGAGTGACTTGTACACACACAAATATACATAAACCAGAATTAATTCTATTGCATATAATACTTATTTGAGCCTTAACCCAGCAAAGAATTTGAGGACTTAAAGAA
This sequence comes from Pomatostomus ruficeps, assembly GCA_013400735.1. Taxonomy (NCBI): domain Eukaryota; kingdom Metazoa; phylum Chordata; class Aves; order Passeriformes; family Timaliidae; genus Pomatostomus; species Pomatostomus ruficeps. Next base: position 165,903 of record VYZT01052853.1, read on the forward strand.
AATTAGAGATGTGTTCAAATGCTATTGTAAAATGGGATAATAATCCGGTGAAATGTATCCATTATAATGGTCTGGTTAAGATCCTTACTGTTTATCTGCAAGAAAAATCTACTGCTTGCCCTGGGGAAATAGAGGATGTTTGTGGTGCGTCATGTACTCACCTTTACAGACAGCTACATCTCTAGATCAGTGGGATAGTTTCCGTTTCTGGGGCATCCATGAGCTTCTTAAGAGGCACTGCAGCAATATTGAGCCTTTGTTGTCCACATTGGAACAATAACAATGGTGTGTACAAGTATTCGGAGGGTGGAAAATGCTCCCTTGTTTTCTGTCCTTTCTCTACTGGAGATGGTAATGGAATTAAAACTGGAACTTTCTTTGTGTTGAACATGTAGCCTTCATCCTATATGTAACTTTAGGTAATTTCTAAAAAGGAATTTTCCAGTGAGATGGAATTCCTTAACTCCAAGCATGAGCTGTCCTTCTCAAAGCACACCTTTAAGTATAACTAGAAGATTAAATGCCATCATAGGCTGGGGTCAGTGCTTATAATCAAAAGTGCCTGACATTACTTCAACATGTGTTTTAACATGCCAAAGCCCTGAGCTGCCATGTTTCAAACAAACAAGTGGCTAGAATGAATTATCTTCTTTCAGTAAAAAGGAAAATTTTCTCTCTAGAATTGCACTGGCTTGAGCTCCATTATTCCCAACATACTTTCCAACACCAGTGACAGGTTTAAGATCTGTTTTTTGTGATACTTGAAAACTAAAAACATGTGATTTACACCTCTGGAAAGACTGCATTTCTAGTGTTCTAATGGGACAAACAGAAGTTGCACCTCACCTAGGAATGTCCAAAGCCATTGCAGGCTAAAGCTCTGGTGTATGTTTAAACACAAAAGTTATTTTGTGTCACTTTAAAACATGATTTTAAATAAGAGTTATATCTTTACCAATTTAAAACTAAACCTGGTAGCAATTTAGTAAAATGGATTTTTTTGGACAGAATATCTATTATCTCATACAAGCCTACTTTCCAAAGCATGCAGTAAAACAGAGCTTACTGTAAATTGCTTGATTGCTTAACTTTCTTCCCAGACGCAGCTCAGTGGAGTAACAATGCATTAAAACTGGGGAGAGAGGAGACATTTCTTGTGCCTCAGTGTCCGAATAATTCCAATTTTCCCACTTTCATGTGAACCTAATCTGCTCTCCAAACTGGCCATCCTATCAACCTGGAGGAATTGGTCAGGTAGGAGAGTAAGCAGGGTCTGTTTTCTCTGGTTTGTTTTTTTTGTTTTTTAGCAAAACAAGCTTTGAAAGTGGAAATTCTCTTTGACAGAGTTTTAAAGTGCATACTTGAATAGTGAACATTTCTTTGAAAGAGGTAATGGTAATGCTATTCTGACAGTATTGTAAATCTACCTCTTCCTACAAATTAAAGCTTCAAAAATTATAAATGTATTCTTGCTGCATACTGATATCCTCTTATTCTTCCTCCACATTTTTCCTTTCTCTTTACAACTCCCTAAATTATAAGGGAATTAAAAGTCCATTAGATAGTATACATTAACATATGTTATTATGGTTTTAGCTAGTGAGCGTAGGCAGAAGCTGTTGTGTGATATGATTTTCCATTACTGTCCTTTGAAGGCAAAACATAAAATTGTTTAATACGTTTTGCTATTTTAAAAAAAAAGTACTAAAATTCTCAACTATGACATGTGGCCTAAAATAAATAAAGAAAATATTTATTTCTAAGATATGCTCCACATGAATTACTGTGTTGAAAAAGGCTGGTTTATCTCATGAAATGTCATGACTAAAGTATCAGGGTTTTCCAAACCATGTTGAAGAAGCCTTTTATAGGTGTTTATAGAATACCTTCTACCAAGGAAATCTGACTCAATTTTTTTAAGTAGACATAGTTGCCAAACCCCAAAATAATGATTTTTAAACCAGAAATAGCAAATTTTCAGATGTATTTCTTTTGCTTTCTGTCTGCCTTGAGTCTGCTAAATAGCCTCTAGGAAGAAGTGGCTATAGCCTGTGTATTTTTATGTCCTTGACCAAGATGGTTACCCTTGCTATATCCTTATTTCACCACATACACAATGGCATAATATCTCTCTACCTCATGCAGTGGAAATTAGACATTGTATTTTAAAATTGTGAAGTGCATGGAGAGGCTTTGTCAAATTTGTAATGTGTTTAATTGTAAACTACTAGAGCTGTGCAAAATATTGCATGTCCTAATGCTATATTTTCTACCAGTTTGAAAGATTTTCTCATCGTATTACCACAGATTTAGTGGGAAATACCAGGAATAAATCTTAACAGTCAAAGAAATTTACTTACAGTTGCCTTTTCTATTCCTATTGATAGCAGATTTATATCTGTGACCAGGGAAGTAGTCATCTGAATGCAGTCATGGACAATTTTAAATTAAACATAAAGTTTAAGAAAATTCTGGCTAAATGTCATCAAGATTCATCATAGCCATCTGTCTGAGAGGGTAAAGGGCACTCTGCGAGTTAGATGAAGGGCAAGAGCAGATCCAGAGCCAACAGAGTCCTGCAGTGTGGCACGGGTGCTTGGGGACAGCCAGAGGAGCCATCTGGGACAAGTGGGGTTTGTCACTCTCAAGTACGGGGTGGGTGCTCTCCTTGTGTGCCCATCTCCTTCCCTGCCTTCCCTCTGCCTGCACTCCAGGCTGCTGCTGCTTTTGCCTGAGCCCTAGCTCCCTAAATCTCTTCCCACCAGCAGCTCTGTGTGCATCTACTCCTTTCCTCCATCCCATCCAAGTATTTCCAAGCATCCAGTGTTGTCAGATCCTGAGCAGAGGGTAATTTTTTTTCTCTCCAGAATCCAGCTCTAATTTACAGCATTTGTTTCTGTATTAACCATAAAAGGAAAAGAATATTTCTGAAACCAGTGTTTAAATGTGAATCAAAATTTAATACGTGGAGGACAGGGAATATTTATAGCCATATTGTTTGTATTTTGGGATAAAGGTAGCCTTTTCATGAAAAATGCAGTAGTGACTGGAATTCCATTGTTTCCCCTACAACACATACATTAAACAGTCCTAAGTGGATAATGGAAAAGAACAATAATAAGGATAATGATAGGTTACAGAAACAATTAGGAAAGGAATAACACATGACAGGTAATCCAGTCATAAATTTATAGGCATGCTGCTCTCTCCTCAGGAGCCCTGTGAGACACAGGGCCAAAGGCCAAATACATTCCCAAAGAATGTGTACTGAATCACACGCCTGCAGACTGCATGTTATTATTAGAATTGTAAAATGTTATTGCTGATTTTTATATATCACACTGTGTGGTTAATTTAAAAATGTGGCTAGACAATTTATTGTGTGTTTGGGATGGCTATTTCCAATACAATTTTCTTTGATTATTTTAAAATGTGTTGTTAGATTTAATTCTTTTTAAATGCATTTTCAAACCTCAGGAGGACTCTCAATGAGGCTTAAAAAGCCCTTGGCACCTCAAGCTTTGTTCTGGCATTTTGGCTTCACACTCATCCACTGAACAGTAAATGCTTGTTTTCAACCTTATTTTCCCCAACCCAGCAGCCCTTTTCTTAAATGCAACCAGTGCAGTGCCAGTTAAGGAAATGGAGTAAAAACAATTTAAAAGTAGCAGTGGGGGAAACGAGCTGGCACAGGGAGCCATGCTGGGCCTGCACTGTACAGACACATTGCTCACCCCTTAACCTGTCTTACCTGCAGGAGCTGAAAGGAGCCCTGGGTTTTAAACTTCATACTGGGATATTCAGACTTCCTGTTGAACGTTGTTGGCAAATGAGAAGTAGGCAAATACATTTCATGCTACCCACAGCCAGTAATGAAACCTTTCAATGTCCAGAAAATGGAGTTTCACAGTATTTTCAGGGAGACTAATAGCTTTTTCTCCCACCTTTGAATTGCTGCAGGATGTCTGCATCTGAAAGTTCTATAAGCAGAAAAGCTGTTTCAGATTACTTAAAGAGGCAGCTCTGATGAATCACTTCAAATATCCCTCCCTAAAAAGACCAGTCCTCCTTCTACTGTTCTAGGAAGTAATTATGAGATATAATAAAATAGCTATAATATACCGGGTTTGTATGAAATGAAATGAAATGAAATTAAATTAAATAAACTGAAGTCCAGGCAAAAGGCTTCAGTTTCATCTACTTTGCACCTGTGTAAATCAGGAGAAACCCTGCCAGTTGTACTGCAGAAAAAATGAGTTTCAGTGTCTGGTGTTTCTCTGAGAGCAAAAGCTCCACTTTCCCCACTCCTGCAGGTCCACGTGTTTTTGTTCACTTATCCCTTGTTAGTTAGTGCTCCAAATCTTAGAACACGAGGAATTTGGAGTTTGGATATTTTAAAGAAAGATCAAATATTTAAAGGAACTGATAAAGGTATGTGGGGTGATTTAAGGAGGGGAAGAAATGAAGAACTAAATATTATAAAGATCTTCACTTGACCTGACGCTGCAGGTACTGAGCAGATAAGGTGTAGGTGGACGCATTTATGGACATCCCTCAGCCTTTGAAGTCCTATGTACTGTAAAAAACATTAGAGCAGAATACTAAGTCATCTTTCTCACTCATCCCTCTTTTTGTTCTCCTGTGCATGCACCAGTGCACCACACTGTTAACATATGTTGTTAACAAAATGCCAGTTTCAGTTTCATATTTTCTGATTCTCCCTCAATTTCATCTCTTTTCTATTTCTCTCCTTTCCAAACATCTGCTTTATCTGTGGGAGCACGTGGCACAGACATAACCTAGAAAGTACAGTGATGGTGTAATTTGGATGTGTTTCTCATATGTTAAGATGATTGCTAATTATCTAGCTAAAACTAATTCCACAGGATGATGTAACACCACTTCCCTCTTAGTTGAAGTCCCACTAATTTTAAGCACTTGAGACTGTGCAAAGTGTGGTTGTTCAGTGCAGGTATTCCTAAGGTGAAATACTTCCGAAAATACACCCAATCCTTTTGTCATGAGGCAGCTTTCAGTGAAGTCTGAGTTGTGATAACCTGGTGTAAGGATATCTATTAACAAAACACTTCAGCTTAAGAGTTGTCCTGGTGGCTTTGTGGGAAGTAAATCAGATCAAGTTTTCCTTCAGAGGAGGGATGGGTGCAAGCAAAACTCCAACTGTAGCTGTTTTTCATGGCAGTTTTCATTTTACCCCCAGAGCTGAAAGGGATATGTCCTCATTGCATTAGTCACACTGAATAAATTACGGAACAGGTTTTCAAACGCTCCTAAGTGGCTGTATTTCAACACTTATTCAGGTATCAATACTCAATAGTCTTTTCACTGGCACCTGTGAAAACCTGGATGTGTTCAGGGGTGTTAGGAGCTGAGACCTTCAAAAATACTCTGATAGTTCACCCAAGCAGTCCCTTGAGACTTGAAGCAAGATGTTGATTTTGTGTCTAAACTAAGAGCAGTCATCATGAGCTCTCATTCCCTAGCCCTGTTCTCATGCTCATAGCAAAATGAGGATTTGGAATAGTATTCTACAGCATAAGTAGAACCACTGGGAAGGAGGCTTTGCTGAATGCTTGTCCTCTCTCTTACTTTCAGACTCCCAGAATGCTATAAAATGTATTTCAACATTCTGCAGAAATGAAATGCTTTTTGACAGCTGCTGTTGATGGTAAAAGGCTTTGTCCCTCGGCAGCAGTAACAAAACGTTTCCAGTGTGAATGGTTCTGAAACTGAGGGATAACAGAGACTTCTGAACAGTTTTGTTTAAAGGTTGTTTGCATGATTTGGAAAGGAGTCCTTTTACATTCCAGAAAGAGTAATTTTTCAAAACAAGATGTAGGATATTAAATGGTTAAGACTAAGTATGTGGGCAGCCAACGTATCTGCCACTTCTAAGAGCAAAAATAGCATGTACCTTATTAAAAGCAGCCTGATAGGGTCAGTAGCCCAGTCTCAGAATACCGCCCAAGAACAATTTCAATTTTAATAGCTTTTACTATGTATTTCATAAGCATGCCCATTGAAATTGAGTCATCAAAGCCTCCCAGTTCCTCCAAGACAGATTTTAGCCTGAGAGCTTGGAGTAATTATCCCACTGGATGTTAGCCTGTGTAGCTATTTCAACCTCGTTCATCATTTCAAACAGCTACATACTCTGCCTGCTAATTTCATCAGATGGATTAGCCTCTCTTACTTGTCTATCTTTTTTTTTTTTTATTATTTCTGGGGGCTGAAATATTGCCTTCTTCGTCTTCTGTTTTAATAAGCTGAGCAGGCATGCACCACTGCACCGCTTCTGCCTCCTATTTCTTTCAGCTCAGAGAATGATCTTCTGGGGGAAGAGCTGGGACTAAATGTGAAGGTGAAAACTTGGCCACTTTTACCTGCAGACTGGAACCAGCAGCTTTCAACCCAAGTCTGAAAACACAGTTTTGAGCCTATGTGAATTTATCTGCCTCTCTGTTCCCAGTGTCTTCTGAGCAGCTCTACTTTTCTGCCTATCTTCCCCTTCTTTTATGTGCCAGTGGCTTTACTGGGTTGTGCATGATACTGTGTGTCTACTAATGCACATCTTGGAGGAGCCTTAACTTATCCCAAAATGTGCTTTATATAGTTCTCAAGTATAGAAATATAGTGGGTCTGAGGCTAGATAACTGAGTGGAGTAAATGGAAGTCTCTTTCTGCTTACCGGTACAGCCTTTCTTTATATCTTCTTTCACAGAAGTGCATCTAGTTGGTACCTCTGATGCAATGCACAGGACATTTTATTTGGTGCCCTAATTTTACAGTGGTGTTAAATGTAGAAATAGGTGGTTATAGATAAACAAAAAATTCTGACAAGTAAGTTTTTCAGGAGTTTCTACCGTGAAACTGTCAGCAAAGTGTCTTGCTGAATTTGGGACTCAGACTGCACCCTGGTAGTATCCCAATGTGCATTCTGCAATGTCCTCTGGCAGTGCTACTTTTAGCTTGTCAGGTAGCTTATTTTTGTATTTGGGCATCCTTGTTGGATAGCTGAATGGCCTTAGTATTCAAGAGGAGCAGGCTTTATCCCTGACTCCTCAGCATCCTGAGGGATAGCAGTGTCAGCCTTTGTGGAACAGACAGGAAGCTGCATCTCCAGACAATCCCTGGCTGCAGAACTGGGGTCAAGCAGAGCATTCAAGGAAGCCTGTCTGCTTGCTTGGCTACAGCACAGCTCTGACAAGCTGGGAGAAGGGTGAATCCTTTCTGGAGGGAATAACGAGGGAGGAGAGGACATTTGCCAGAGGAGATACCCTGCACCATGGATCTATGAGCACACCTAGGGCTAATGTAATTATGGGAAAAAATGCTTCATTAGAGTATTTGTCAGCAATCTTCTTTATAGGTTAAATAAATCTGTGGTTAGCTGGTGAAGTTTGCTAGGAAAAGATCCTTCCTGGGTTATCTGGGTAACTAGATAAGAGCCATATCATTTCAGAATGACCTTGGTGTTAGGACACATTGATATTTTAGGCAATGTTCTAATTTTTGCAAATTTGTAACATTAGTTATGGTTCAGTACCAGTATCAAGATCATTAGTATTAAGTAAAATACTTTTGGATTCACAGGGCAGTAATTGCAGTAGGTTTTTCAACTATTTATCGGTAAGTTTTATTCTACTTGGCCATCATCTCAAAGTTCTCTGGCCAAACCTTATCTTTATGAGTAGAAACATTCCACTGTTTTTCATTTCTTCTTCTCAGCCATGCAAGCCATATCTGTGTCCTCCATAATTTTATTGACTTAAAAAGCCAGCCTCCTGGAAAAGCTGCCATTTGCATGGAAGTTGCTCTGATGGCATGGAAAGACCACAGACGACACTGGACCAACCAAACCTCACACCTGGTCTTTAAAATAATTCATGTGACCATTCCCAAAGGAGAGCAAAGTCACAGGGAAATCTAAAGGGGTGGCTAGGAAACAGCAGTTACTGAAATATGTCAGCCTGGTAACAACTGCAAAAAACCCACTTTTCTTAAGACAGACAAAAGTACATATTAAGCATTAGTATTTTCAGCTGGTTGTTATTCTTTGGTAGCAACTGACACAGAAGTTTCCAAGAAATGACCATCAACCAAAAGAGTGATAGAGCAGACAGATAAACTGATATAAAGTCAAGAGCTGTTATTGCTGAGGAGAAAATAAAGAGCCCATTAGGAATGCGTTCCTATTCCTTAATTCTTTCCCTCCCCCCACTCAGCCCCTCAACCCAACCGAGGCTATTACACACATGAGGACACACATCTTCAATCATTTTATATCCTCCCCAGCACTCTACTAGCTGTGCTTCACCCTCTTGCCTTTCAGCACCACGTATACGCAGCACACATATTCCCCCAGGACAGTGCACAACTCTGTTTCCTCTCTCAACAACAATCGCACGTAGCAGCTGCATGCCACCAGCCACGGGCAGAGTCAAGGTCACATCTGTGTTCTTAGGACCTCTTCCTTTTGTGCTCCACTGACAATTTTCCATTTGGTCTTTGTTGGGTATTACTGTGGTGGCTACCCTTCAGCAGAGTGGAGTACACATTCGGAAAAAATTCCAAAGGAAAGGAATTTTATATATCTTTCTCTAATTCAAACATTATGTGCATTTTGCTTCTTTGTGAAGACCGAGTTTTTCCTTCTGAAATTCAAATCACACACTGAATAACTACAGCTATTACATGGTTATAAGTAAAAAGAGTCTCTTGCTTGCTTCCTATCGTGTCCAGTTTCCATAAGCTTTATATTATGCTGCTTCAAAGATTAGCTAGAAGCCATATATTCAAAGGATATATAAGGTAAATTTACTCCTGATTGTTCTTTGTGAAGTAAAGTAGTTCTAATGAATGTCATGGGCAAATGACACTCCCTTGAGTTAGGTGCCAGGCAAGTTTCTGTGTTAAACATTAGTACTATATCTTATTTCAGTAATTTGTCATAGCCCTATGAAATAGATTATATTGGCCTTTTAAGAGCAAGATTTGGCCCTAGCACTGTTCCATTAGTTTTGAAGTAAAGCGTGTTAGCTGATTTCCCAATGACTATTGGAAAATGTAGAGGTTAGCTCTGCCTAGGATGTCAGGAAGTCTCTTCAGTGATCTAAGCAGACTATTTTTTATCAGCAAGGAAAGCCTATTTTGTGAATGTCTTTGGCAAAAAAAAAAAAAAAAGGAAAATAAAAAATTGGAAAAGCACTTGCTTCAACTCTGCTCAAAAACAGAACTGGACGAGGAACCCAGGAGCTGCTTTGTGGGAAGACTGTGGAGGTGCTGAGATGGTCTGACTGACAACCAGACTAAGGAACCCCTGTGAAATTTTTTGTCCATATTATTAAAGGACTTTGGCCATGTCCAACCTAGGAGGAAGGTTTTCTGAAGTCACTGCTGGAGTATGTTATTGGAACAGAAGCACAACGCAGAGAGGCCTCAGGTATTCAGACATCCTGTCAAAGCTCTCAGGTGTGTGTGTTGGAGCTGTTTGCTGCCAGTACAGAAATGGCTCCTGTCAGGATGCTGAACCTGCATCCCTTGGAACAAGCTATTTTTCTACAGGTAAGAAGCTCTTAAATTCAGTTGAAAACTTTCCTTCATTTGCTATGCAAGGTTTGGAAAAAGTGAACTGTTTCTGGTTTGGGAAGGAGGTAAGCAGGATCCTGGCACATGCCTATGACAGGCAGGCAAAAACTGTGTCTGCATCCTACTACCAGCAGCCAGCCATCTGCAGGCCCTTGTTCAGAGGGCTTGGAGAGCAGCAGCCTTCCACTTTACACACCTTTATATATTCATATTTTAGACAAAATAAAAATCCTCAAGAAAAACTGCAAAGGATGAGCAAAAGAGAAGCTATGTGTATGACGGAATGGCAGTTGTACTAAACACTTTATCAAGGTATTTTAAAATTTAATTCTTAGTTATAAACAAATTAGTTCAGCCTACATGTCAGTTTTAGGCTGCAGCCCTTTTTTCTGAAAGAATTATTGTTTGCTTGTGTTTTAACATGTGATAAAGCCAAACAGAAGTGACCTCTCTCCTATCTTACAGAATAACCACAAGAACCAGGAGAAGTGCTTGACACCCAAGTAGCCTCAACAGTTGGTACACTGTAGCTGTCAGCATGAAATCGAGTGCAAAATTGCCAGATTTGGAGTCCTTCCTAAAACTGCTTGCTCTGTCAAGTGGAAGTAAAGGACATTGACCAGAAAAATGACACAAGACTTTTCCAGAGGCAATCTTTGCAGAAACTCCATTTCACCTATACAAAAACTGTATCTGCACACTGATTTTCCCATGTAGGAAGGGCTTGTCACTTGCTGTTTCACAACCTGCAAATAAATCTTGTAAAAATCCGGGGAAAAGGCCTAGTAGTTTATTTTTCAAATGGATACAGTTTGGTCTGTCCAAAAGTAAGATAGGCAGTCTGTTATGAGAACTTCTTGCTGTCATAACAACTAAATTTGCAACAGTAACTTGCTGTTATCTGAGCAAAATTTTGAAGCTATTTCACAAGACATGAAAGGATTGGCATCGTGGTGCTTTCAGTGGAGAATTTAAAGAGTGATAAGTCCTAGTACTACTGTCTTCTAAATAGGTATATGTGTGAGATACATATATTTTGTCATTGTTCTCTATAAAAAAGCATCTTGTTTTGCTTGAGATGGATGTAAACATGAGCAACAACTTGTTCCAGGAGGAACATGTTGTAGGTATCTTTTAAAGTAAGGAGGATTGGCAAATAAGGAAGATAAATTTCTTCAGAATAAATTATAATATGAACAAAATGGGTTCTGACACATTGTTTATTTAGAAATAATAAAGTATTTTGTCTTCCAAAGGCATGCTATGGGGTTCTCTTTTTTGATTTTTTTTTTGCTGTACTCTCTTCAAGCATGGCAAATACTATAGTTCTGTCACTAAATTACTTTGCTGAATCAAAGGTAGTGCATCCTTCATGAGTGTGAGCATTAGGGGTTATCTTAACCCAACAAGACATTAATGACTCCAGTCAAGAAATAAGAAGTTTTGGAGAAGTAGAGATCATATAGGAAGATCATTCACATTGCCTGCATACAAATTAGAGAATAAACCACACTCCAATTTTATAACAGATTTTAACTAAGTAATGTCCCAGAAATGGTTTACTATCTCATTTTCATATTGATACTAAATTATATTTGAAAAACTAACAGGTTGCCCANCCCCCCCCCAAGGTGCTTGATTTAAAGTTCAAATTTTTAAAGTACTATATATAGCCATTAGGATAAAATATTGGGTAGTACTATCTCCTGGACACCATATTTTTAAGAATATGCTTCATGCCTCATTTACCAGAAATGTATCGAGATTTTCCTGAGCCAACATTCAAAGAAAAACTTGACAGTTTTCATAGTGTGATGTCATGTTTTTGTATTTTCTTTTTAATTCCTTTGCCACCCAAACTGGTGGTATGAATTATTCTTCTACTTGTTTCTTTCTTTACCATCTAAATCTCAACTAGAGTATGTTTGTGTGCTGCATATGAAATATCTGTGTAAGAAATTATTAGATTTTCAAAGAGAATGTATAAGAGCAGAAGAAAGTTAAGCTGCATCATATAGCATGCAGGGAAGTGATTCCTGCTGGGGTGTCATTTCACAGAATCACGGAATCATTAAGGTTGGAAAAGATGGGGTTTAACTCAGTTCTGGAGCTGGATATTTCATGTTAGAGCACCTCCTCTTGTTTACTACCAAAAGACTGCCCACTGGTGGCTCTGCACAGCTTCCATTGCTGCCTTTATGCTCCCAATGTATTTGAACAATTCCTGTCAACTTCCTTTTCTCTTTGTTACCTCTGCTGATGAATCCCGTTCAGCATTTCTCTTCCTGTGTAGCTCCATGCACTCATAAAATGCCTAATTTTTCTTCCACTTATGCTCTAGAACAAAGCTGGAGAAGATGGGGGATAGAAGGGACCAGAGTTTCTCAAAGATATATTATTAAAATAGCCAAAAGAGAAGAGTAAGAGTTAATTCAGAGTGGAATGTGTATCAGAATGTGAATGTTGGGACATGTTGATTAAGGATGTCTTTTCACACTTTTTTCACATCTAACAGCCCAGAACTAGTCCCACTGATTTTGGCAGGGCTACCCATGGAAGCAAGGCAAGGTTCTCTTCTCTCTCCCAAGCCTGCAGGACTAATAGGACAAATCCAGAACAGGAGAAAACATTGTCTGATAATTTTATTCACATCAAACGTGAATAGTTCAGCTCAGGTCTGCAGCTCCTACAAACACATACATCACCAAGACCATCGTTCAGGAACAGAGATGGGATTCAAAAATCCCTTTGGCAGCCGATGAGCTGTAAAGCCGCAAATTGCACAGCACAAACCGCCACAGCCAGCAAACAGGGAATAAACAGGGATGGGCATTGCAAACAAAGGAAAGAGCTGGGGTTAATTCAGGTTCACAAAGGGCTCTGGATCTGAACTAAAAATATATCTCTTAAATGCAAATAGAGAAAAATGATAGGCATTTGCATGATTGACAGCCTTTCAAAATAGAAGTGTTGCTATAATTAAGCAATAATGTATGAGTGAGTGTACATTATGACAAATTGGAAGCTTGGTTGATTAGATTGAGCATATAAACTGTCAGTATAATGATCACATTTTAATCATTTTTCTCCATTTTTTATAACAGCATTGTCTTCAGCCTCATTTGGTGCTTATTAGATTGATATTCTAAGAGGAATTGTACAACATAAAACATGTCCTTTAACAGGATGAACTTTATATAAGACTTTAGGTATGTCTATAAATATTTATAATGGTGGCTGTTGTGCCTCAACTTTTTGCCACATCTTATGTGTCAAATCATGTTGGTTTAGAGCTTTCTTTACCATCATAAAATATTATAATTTGAAACTACTTTGTACTCAGTAAGTATTCACTCACTATATATTTTAAGCTGTCATAGGGAAAACATATCACAGCTGAATAATGAATTAATGATACACACTGCAATGATTAACAAGATGCTCAGTCAATCAGTGTGGGAGCAAGATTTTTCTGTTTTCATGCAGCTATGCTAAAATGTATGTAGTTTTTTTAACAAGGAAATGTTCTTTGTTAACACCCAGGAAAGAGCAATGCTTCAACCAATTTAAAAGGTTTAATTTTATACCAGTACCTCTTTAAAATGTAAACCAATGGAGGAGTAGCATGCCCCTGAAAATGCAGTATAACAAAGAAAATGGAGGTTCTTAACGTTGTCATGCTCTTATAGTCTTACCCTATCTCAAATTAGATCGGAGCAGTTCTTTCACCACCGTTGAAGTAAGAAGGTGGAGGGTGGCCTGGGTGTTAAAATAAGGGTCTGTGAAACAGAATTCTCCAGGTGCTTTCACCATTTCTGCCACTGGTTTTCCTTCTCGGTCTTGGGAAGGATGCTTATCTGATCCTCAGCTTAGTGGCCTTTGGGCAACAGAGATACGTACACGTGCTCTGTGGGGATTATTGGAAAATTAATGTGCTCTAGGTCTCAGTTTACTGCTGTTAAAATTCAGAATGCACGGTCTACTCTAGGCTTCGCATCCGCTGCAAAGAGAGAAGTGTAGACTTGGTGCCCTTTCTGGCCAGTGGTGAATTTCCTTATTTAAGGAAAACTATCAAAGTTGATAGTACAATTGTTCAGTGAGGAAGTGCATAGAACTAATCACAGCAATAGAAAGGTATTGATTATTTTCATGCTGCTTTAAAAGTATTCTGTAGCAAGGATTTAAATGACCTTTTCTATGGATGGCTTGAGAAAAGATTCCAGGCCAAAGAGAGGCATCTTCCAGATATCATTCCTTCCATGTCCTCTGCAGTATATATTCAATAAATAGAGAGCATTATCTTTTCTCTCAAGATAGTTTGTGATATTGATAGTGAAATCTGAGATAGTGAAGTCCTCATAAGTTGATGATTTTTGGAAGTGGAAAATTGTCAAATAATCTGTTTGTATATTTGGTGTAATTTTCTTTGCCTGTGTTTATTTCCTTTCCTAGGTTTTCCACAAATTTTCTTTGAAGCTGGAAATATCTTTAAAAAGTTATACATTGTGGGCTGAATTTGAAGATATGTGCAGAAAGTTAATTTGGATTCAGAAGTGCAAAGATTCACGGTATAAGCTCAATTTTAATTGTAGAATTTTCTCAATCCTTTGAAAATTTACCTTCTTACCTCAGTTTTTAACTTTGCACTCCTCCAACGAAATACTTGAGCCTTTCAACAGTCTTCACTAAGTTCAAGGTGAAGATGTTACTTCCAGTCTTGGATATTGCCGTCTGGCAGAATAATCATGTGAAATTCTTAGTTCTTCTGCTACTACTTCTAATGACCCAATTACCAGGAAAATGCATAAAAGCAAGATCTCAACATTGATTTTTTTTTCCTTGATTTTCTCAATAGCTTTCACAAGCCTGAACTTAACATGCTTTTTATCATAATTATAAGGATTTGATGTTGAATCTTACTAGGTTTATTTCGTGTTTCAAAAGGCTCAGTGGAGCCCCTTCCATGAACTGATCAAGGAACCTCATAATGGCATGAAAATTATATAAAAAAATTATGCATAAATGGCTGTGTCTTGATTGGAAAACAACCTAACAATAGAGTATTGCAAAATTCGGTATATTAATGCCATAGGCAGGAACAACTTCCACTAGACCAGGTTGCTCAGAGCTCCATCCAACACGGGCTTGAACACTTCCAGTGATGGGGTGTCCACAGGTTCTCTGGGCAACCTCTTTTCCACCCCTCACAGTAAAGGATTTATTTCCAATATCTAATCTAGTCCTGCTCTCTTTCAGTTTAAAGACATTCCCCTTTGTTCTATCTCTACAACGTTTGTCAAAAGTCCTTCTTCAGCTTTCTTCTAACCCCCTTTAAGCACTGGAAGGTGCTATAAGTTCTCCTGGGAGCCTTCCCTTCTCCAATCTCAACAACCCCAACTTGCTCAGCCAGTTTCCATGGGAGCTGTTGAAAGACTCTTACAGGTATAGTTTTATATGACAGAATTCAGCAAGGGACAGATAAAAGCTGCCTGCCCCTGCCAAGAAATTCTCTGGCTGCATTTTGCATTGCCTCGAGATTACTGCCCACGTAAGTGACAGCAGATTCACAGTGAGGATGAAAAGTGCTGTGTCTTGATGTTGTCAGCACTAGCAGGGAGGCAGAACAGCACTTGTGTCCATCCTGTCACAGGGTGCCTGGGTGCACCGCAGTTTACAGAAGCAGCACAGGAACTCGTGCTGAGACACCCAGTGCCACCAACCACTTGCTGCAGGGTAGTTTGGATGGTCTAGCTTGACTTAGCACAGCAGAATAAAACCCCTGCACCTTGCTGCTTTGGGGTTGGTAAAACAGAGGGTGTGGACCTCTGAGATCACTTTGAGGCTTTCAGATAACTGGCCCCAAGAGCACAGGCTGCCGGAGGCACCGCAAGCTGCTGGGGCTCAGCGTGGCCCTGCAGCCACTGCACGGTGGCCTGAGGAGGGCTGGCTGGCCTCCAGGCACCAGGCAGCATGGCCCCAGCACGGGCACACCTGTCCCTGTGCAGCTGTGTGCACTGCCCGGCCAAAACTCGCCAGTGCTCTCAAGGACACCTTCTCCCACACAGAGGAGAGCATCACAAAAATAGTTATCAAAATTTGTTAGACAGTGCTGCCACATAAAGTAGCTCTTGGGTATCTGTGCTGGGACAGGTAAAGAGCAAGAAGAAAATTTAGTTTTCAGATGACAGAGGGCTTATTTCCTCACTGCTGAAAGGAGGGTCTCTGTGTTGCATATATCCTCTCACACACTCATACACTGGGCCAGCCCAGTGGAGAAGGTGACAGAGATGTTGTAGCCTGAAAAACATTCAGGTTTAGTTTGGGAAAAGAAAAAACCAAAAATAATAGGGGCTTGGATCTCTTCTTATTTTAAGGATTCTTCTTCACTTCTCACAGCGTGAGAGGATTAATTTACTTTCCCTTTTTTTCCCACCAGCGCGTATTCCATAGCATTAATTTATTCCTCAAGGTCTGATAACATCAGTTCTGTATCCATTGTCATCAAAGTGTATAGGTGATGTGTAGAAATGATAACAAGGCTGTGTTTCTTCTGTGCTTGATGGCTACTCAACAAAATAGCCTGCTAAGCATTCCTCTTAGATTTCTCTATTGTCCAGCTTGCTGGAAGTACCTAAAATAATTTTCTGTCCTGTAAAAAAATATAAATTAGTTATTGAATTTAGACATCAGAGAAATACTAACTTTCAAAAATAGTAAACAGCTTTTTATTTTGCTGTCTTCCTAGGCACCTTTTGTTCTTGAGATTGCCTAAAGAGTTTTTTAGTCAACCTCCCCTTTTCAGTTATGCACTTGGTAAATTTTGGCAGAGACTTCTGGAAGAGAAAAAAGTTTTGTCCTTGCTAAAAGTTCTGGAGACATGTCCAAAAGAATTTAACATTCTTGTACTTTGGCATCAATGACTAAAATTGCACAAGATGATGGCTTTTTTAAAGGGGTATTCTTCTGTTCTTCAAGTGAGCTGATCTGTAAGCCTTTTCAAAACAAACCAACCAAAAAAAAGCCCCCTAAACCTTTTAACACACTGTGTCTTTTAAAAAGTTAACAGCAAAACTCCCCTGGTGATGCAGCCATTCTGAAGAAGACTGAATAAAAAGTCCAGAAGGACTGTAGACAGGTAAAATTTTGTTTTAAAATTGCCCAAGAGTATTGCCCTCTTTGGTTCCTGGTTATTCAGGTGCTTAACTTCAAGGTGCTTAGTTTCCATGAATCTTAAGTATGACTGAAACTTTTCGTATGCCATCATGTTTATGTATAATGTTCAGTTAGGGCTGCTGTCCTGCATACCTCAGACAAGTCCACAGTTTTCATATTCACTGTTGAAATCGTAATTTTTTCTGGTCCTGAAGGAAAATTATATTATTTATGGAGCTGCATCTCCACTGGGATTAGCCACATTGTAAAACAGCAGAAATTATGTTGATCCATGGCTTCATAAGGAGGAATGTGTCTGACTAAACTGAAAGAAAGTAAATATGAGATTGTTCAAAAGTATATGTACACACAAAAAATGAGAAAAGCTTTATTTAAAATTCAGATTTGTTTTGCAAATGTGTTTAAAACATTTACCTGCTCTATTGTTTTATATAGAGGTCTTGTCTTCTATGTCTGCACATGGAATATATTTTTCTAGACAAAGGATTCTTCATCAGCTTATACTATATGGAAGTAAAAATTGCCATTTATAAATGTATAGATACAAAATGTTTATGTTACACAAGTATTTGGGAATTTTGTGTCTTCTGTGCTTTGATGTTTGAAAGGACTCTATTCTGCCCATTTCTGATTATCTGCCCATATCTAATTATAAGTTTTGGAAGCAGAATTCCATTTTCCAAATGCCTGCTATTTTTCACTAGAACTAAGTCACCGACAAGTTCTCTTTTCAAAGCAGTTTCCTATGTACTTGTACAACATTATTCCACAGATTTGCTATTGAAATGAAATACTGCAGTGACCTTTTTAATTCCCATGACTTTTTACAATCTTTGAAATTTAGCACAACAGCAGGAGTTTAATCATATTCACTGATGTAAAAGACAAAATAAGGCACCTCTACATTCAGATAGAGATATGACCTCAAAGGTGCAGAGTCTGAAGAGACTCGCTGGAGATCCCCAAGGACAATTACAGTGATCTCGCTCGTGGTCTCCCTGTAATCTCTGACTTTGCCTCCTGATAACACCAACAGAAATTTTGCACTTACATTGTGTGCCAGAGTATTTTGTTCTTGCTGCCTGAACACTGTTGTTTTCCTATCAAAGAATAATCTTCTATTACTTTATCTCTCTGTTCCAGTTTGTGTCTGCTTCACAACAGTTTCAAGGTGTGAATTTCCAAGGTCTTTGATTTTCTCACCATTGCAAGGGCCGAAGCTTTGATTTTGTGCTTGTCCTTTTTTTTCTACCACAGTATGAAAGTTCACCAACAAAACAACCTACACCACTCATCTGCTAGCAGATGTCTGTTCTGTCAGGAGGTTTGTCACTTGTTTTGATTGATGCCAGGTGGGCCAAAGGGAGGCTTAAAAAAATCCCAGTGTGTTTATCCATTGCCCCAGAGTGACAGGGCAGATCAGCTCTCTTAAATCCTCTTCCCATGCAATGACCATGGAGGGGTGACTGATGTAGAATCCCGTCAGCTCTGAGCTGTTTTCATTGTCAAACTGGAGCAGAGCAGCAGTACATGATCACTCTGCAAAGGCTTTTTACTGCTTAGCAGTTAAAAGTACAGCTTGGGTACTTTTGCCTGTGTGTGCTCACACATAAATGTGCTCAGGACAAGACTGTGAGCAGTACTACACCAAGAGACTCCTTTGTATGCACTTTTGCTTCTTTTCTTCCACAAACTGTGTCTTCAACAGCAAACAATTCTGGTAAATACTGTTTAAAATTACTCTTTTTAAAGTTTGGGTCCAGTTGGCTAGAGCTAGAGCAAAGGACTAGTATCAAGCTTTAATATCAGACCCCTTAAACAATTTTAGGGGAGATACTATCACTGTCTTATATGTAGGAAGATTAGTACTGGTCAATGAATTCTGTCATGAGGCTTTTTGATTGTCTCTGTGAATTGGGTCAATAGCTGTGGTTCAGTTAATCAAAATTAACAGAGACCAAAATTATCATCTTGTGGTGGCAGCCAGAACAGAAAAAAGAAATTATTAAGGTATGGTGGCTCCTGACACTTCTGAGCAAAGAATTGCATTGATACTGCTTCTGATGTAACTTTTGTTCAAGGAGACTCTGATTGTTTGGGAAATTATTCAAATGTCAGCCATGAGCATTAAATTCACCATTTGTAAAGTAATGCACAACATCACCTTAAATCTTGTTGGACTTGCTTTTTTGCATCTCACTCTCAGTAGCACAAGCTTTTAGGTAACTTCCAGAGTTGTTGAAGTTAATAGCAATGTATAGGGGATGCTTAGTGAAGTTGCAGAAAATTTTGCAAAACTTTTCACTTGAATTCCAGAAATTAATTTCTTGGTCCAGACCATGTGTCTTAAGCTCCCACAGATTTAGATGATGACAAATTGTGTAAGTCAGATCCTTTCTTCAATGTTTGCTCTTTAAAAATTTTAAAGTAAGAAAGCTTACGGACTGATTTGACAAAAGGACACTTCAAAGCTGCATTTGCAGTCATCTATCTCATAGTATTTTTCTAAATGAACATTTCATTGTCAATCAAGACTCAGCATCAAAACCATGAGGCTTCTCTCAGTGGATTTAACTGGCCTAAAGTTTTCAATGAACAAATGTAAAATTTTCCTAATCGGATAGTTTTCCAGTTAATCCACAAAATAAATCTAAATAGTGAATAAATCTGAGCATCTATTCAAAAGTTGTGGAAAAAGGGTTTAGTCATCTTGGGTAAATTATTCATTGCAAATTATTTGCTTAGCTCAAGTTCACCATTTTTTGAGTGATGATTTGTGGAAATTCAGGTTGCTGAAATGGTCAGCTTACAACTAGGTGATAAAACTTCTGAGAGGAGACAAATCACATATCCAGCCAAGATACTATTCTTAGAATAATAAATAAAGTCATTTATCTGAGGAACCTTGTTCTTGATAAGATTTTGTTTGACCAAAAACTGCTTAAAAAATACATTAGTCTAGCAATACTTGCTGTTAAACTCGACATCCACATAGGGATTTTTAACAAGCCATTTGTGGCTCTTCATTACAAAATTTACTGCACAATACTTTATGTGCTTCCATATCCTTCACATAATGCACTGTACAGTAGTTTCAATAAAATTTGTGTGAAATGCTTTACAAAACTCCATCTCAGCAATGAGGTTCCATCAGGAAGAACGAGTATCACAGTGTTAGACTTTTATTTGCCAGAGTTTTCCCTGTAAATGACTAAACCATTATTCAGTTGAGAGACAACTCACTGTAAACAGTGCATTGCTTCTAGATGTATCACCTGTGATCAATAGGTTCCCTTTCTGCCTCAGCACTTGTTAATATTGTATATGGGTTTGATTAAATGTTTAAAAACATTTTTTTAAGTGACAGAATTAAAAAGGATGGACTCATTACCAAAAACATTCAGCTTTTAATGCCAGGCTAGAAAATATTTACTGGTGCTATATCATCTTAGAATGTGATCTAATCACATCTAATCACTTATGTCAGACTGCCCTTCATTTGTGTGTGGATAGGAGACACATGATCTAAAGGAACTCTTCATTTTCTGAAAGAGGTGGCACAGATGAGATCCCACTACACTGTTACTGATTCTCTTAATTCAACATGAACTAGAATTTCTTTTCATTAGCTTTTAAAATTACTTCCTTTGGCTATTTTATTTTTTCAGTCTCCTTTGCTAGTCTGACATGTCCTAAGTCCCAGATTTTCAACAGAAAATTACCAATGCCAAAAGCATGCAAAATTATACAGGCAGACCCACTTCTTGGGTTGTCTGAATGTTTGTGACAACCACAGGCACATCTTCCAGCTTCATTTGGGAAATGTCCTTGTTGCTGGATACCACAGGGCAGAGTCAAAGGACAGTGTTGAAGACCAAAGTTTGAAATTTTTGTGATGTGTGCTGTTATTTCCTGAAAGAAGGTGCAAACCCTTTATTTACTTTTTTTGCCTCATTTGTTTTCAGGATGCTCAGACACACCTGTAAAAAGGACTTTTATAGAGGTCCATGTTATAGGACACAGAGCTTGGTAAGGACTTTCACATTTGGTAATAGCTCAAATCACAGACCATGAATTGCATTTTCTACAAGAATTCTGTCTCCCTCACTGCATGGGCTGCATGATGTTCACTTAAAAAGCAGATGTTTAACATTCTTTTTATCCTCATTTTCAGAATATGGTCCCACGCTGTGAGTACACACAACTTCAATTTGACTTTACCAACCTGGATTAGTTTATCTTTGTGTTTGCTTTGGAGTGAAGTTGTTATATCCCTGTTTAGTGGATAGGAAAAGGAGGCATACAGGGAATTAAATTAGAAGTTTCTGATACTAAGGCCCTAGTTTGTTTGGTGTGCACAGTATGAAGTGACATATCCCACCTCTGAAACTCATCCCTGTGGATTGCAGCTCCAGCTGTGATGGGTCAGTGATTTGGCTCCCATCTAGCATCCATGGTTAAGAAAGTGGCTCTAAGGGCCTTGCCCTGTCCTATTAGAATTGTTGATGTAGAGGTAGAGACAGAAGCAGTTTTCTAAGGCAGCACTCAGAGATATTTGCTATGAAACTATATTTTTTTTCTGCTTTTTGGACGCCTCTGGGTTTATTAGTAAATGCTTTCCCAGTTTGATTGTAAGCAAGACTAGACCATACTTTATTCATTTTGGCAAATCAGTTAAATGACTTTTCCATCACACAGCTCCTTATTTGATCTAACAATTAATCATATCAATGTGGAAATTGCATGTCAAAATGTTATTGCTGAAGCTGGCAAAAAAGCTCAGCTTGGCTTTGCCTCGGAGGCTGGCATTTTAAAGAGAACAGACTCCTTTCACCATGCCAGCTTGAACTAACCCAGTGCCACTGCCAGAGGCAAACAGCTACTGCATACTATTCTTTACCCCAGCCTTCCCTATGAACATCTGCTTTTCCATCTTGGTTTGTCCCAGTTGTCCTTACTTTACCTTCTACCCTGAAAAAACCAAAACTAACTTCAACTGGAAAATTCCCACTTCACCCTTGTCTGTATATTTTTTCCATATCCATTTGCTGATTTTTTGTTTATTGAATACTTAGATTGAAGGCTCCTTTTGATCTGCTGAACCAGTGCCAGGAAGCAAAGTCAGCAGAGTGACAGGACAGACAAGTTCTCAGCTCTAGTGACTGTCTCCTGCTCTGGTATTGCCATTTTCAGGAATGCCCAGTTTCATTTTTCTAGGCCTGCGCAGAAGGAATTTGGTAGCACTGCGCTCTGAGGATGCTGTCTGTAACCTGCAACATTTCTGTGTGCAAAGAAAGTGCAACAAAGGAAGAATCTGAGGGGATTTAGTGGCCACCCTGAAGTCGTGTGACTTCTCAAACCTAAAGCTTGGCCAAATGGCAGGTGTTTTTTCAACAAGGGCAGCAGAAAGCATTTTTTCAACACACAGCCCATATTGTCTACCAAATACAAAAAACTGCAATGACTGGTGTTTTCCAGTTTCACCCCTTTCATCATCCTCCTCCCTTCTCTCAGCAAACTCAGTATCGATTGCTTCCTGGCTTTCTGAGTGGTCCCAGCCACCAGCAAGAGCAGCCAAGCTAAAATGAAAGGACCAAGCCAGAAGCAAGGGCAGGTGTCTGTGTGTCAGTAGCGGCTCTCATCCCACCTGCCCTCTGCAAGGTCAGACCCTCTCAGCTGCATCCATTTAGGACAATGTAGAGACATGCAGGTATTTTGCTGTTTCCCAGATCATTGTTATTCTCAGCCCACATGATTCATCCTCTGAATGTTGAAATGCTTATTTTCAATAATGAATATTTCAGCTACTGAGATAAACAGCTCTGATTTTACAGAATTATATATAAAGCTTGGTTGCACACATTTCACTTCCAGATACTTGCCACGTGCAAGGATGGCTGAACTTTACAGTTCAGAAGCCACGAACCAGGCCCTGAAAGTCAGGAGACTGCCTTTAAAATAATAGAATCTCAAAGAATAATCAGTGTTGGCAGTATTAATTTGCTGCCTGGTCTCTAAGCCCTTGGGGATTCTACTTTCCCTTTGCAAATCCACAAGGACAGAAACTTTCACGTTTTTTAATGAAAGAAGAGATGGGGTAAGCACAGGGTAAAAAGCGAAGAGACCATGAGAGTTGACAAGACTGACAATGGCAGGCATGCTCTGCAAATACAGTGAGAGATGAGTCTTGATCCCAGCCTTTGTGGCTTGCACAATATCTTGAGAATTCATGCTGGTCTCTGCATCGAGCACAATTCTGCATCAGAAACCATCTGCACAAAAGAAGTGTTGGAAATGTCTTAGGTTGTCTTGGTATGCAACAGAAGTATTTGTATAAAATAGTGTAATTTTGAAGTTTTTGTTGTCTCTTTCTACTGCAGGAAATGCTTAGAGGTAGAAGGGAAAGGTAAATGTCTGGCAGAGACCCTTGTTCTGTTTTCTACTTTTATATTTGTGGCTACAGTGGGGTGCTTCTCTGTAATAGGACGTCCTGAGTTTCTCAAGGCTACTTTAAAGTCTGATGGGGAAAGGGGACAGAACACAAGGAAATGGATGTTCCCCAGGTGGCTGTGTTTGCACTGATTTGCACAGGGAGCAGTGGCCATTCCTGTGCTTATGACAGGACAGCAGTCCTGCACTAACAGAGCTGCACCACTCAACCACTTTTGTGAATGCTGCGTTCTTTCCACCATACAAATATATCCTCTAGCTTTCTTCTCTGGCCTCTCTTGTTCCTTAGCCCTTCATGTGTTTGTAGGGGAAGTGCTATAGCCTGGGAAAGGAGCTGGAATAGCACTAAAATCTCTTGTTCATGAGAAGCAATGTGTTCTGCATGGGGTATGAAAATACACCTGGGGAAGAGAAAGGTGTGAGAGGGACAAAGAGAGGGCCTTATCATTTTGGGGAGAGGACTATCTGACAAGCAAGGCAGGGAAAAAAGGAAAAGAGTAGGGCTGGACATAGGAAATGGAAATATTCCAGCAGCAGGAGTGGTGGGGGTTTCTCTGTAGGAAGCAGGACCACTGAAGCCTAATCACAGGTGTCACTCTATGGGCTACTTGGAAGTTGAAATTGCCTGCAGAATTTTCCTTTGTTCTTGGTGTATCAGATGGTCTCATCAGCTCAGTACTCTTCCATGTTGCTCTGCAGTGAAAAAGCCCAAACTGCGCCTTTGCTGAAAGGGATATAATCATTTGCTTGTTCCTTTACCCTCTGGAACCCTGTACCCTCTGGAAATGATCATTTAAAAATAACAATAAGCCTTTTTCCCCCCCTCCTTTACTGTACAAGCACAGCACAGATCCGTAAGACCCTTGAAGTGTTGCATAGGTCAGCCTATTCTTTATGCTCGGTGAAAGAGCAGCACTTCAATGTTACTCATTTTTATTGTACTCAAAGTGGTTCTATGTACTTGACATACATAAATGATTATGATCCTTCCCTGAGAAGCTGCTTGGACACTGTAGGAAGCACAGGAAAAAAGCAGCATGCAAATGCCAAACTACTTGTGTTGTTTTGCTTTCCTTTAGGTTATTCTTTTTAAAAAGAGGATTGTACTGGAAGAGTGTGTTTAATAAATGCTCTGGGCTGAGGCATCCTTAAATGTCCTTCCATTTTATTTAGGAAAAAAAAAAAAAAGGAAAAGAAAAAAAAGCAGGTCTGCAGGGAAGCTGAGGGACTTGGATATGGAAGAGATCCGGCATGTCATTATGTCAAGGTTTCTAGTGTTACCTAGAACTTTTTTGCAGCTCAAGGGAAGAAACTTTCCAACTGGATAAATAATAACCTTGAAAATGCACCAGACAAAACACGCAAAGTATAAGATATGAAAAGAGATCAGCAAAATAACCCCTGGCTTACAAGTCCAAAAGTATAATGATAATATAAGCATTGTCAAAAGTCAAGCTCAGTTACACCTTGGAAAGGTTTAGAATGTATATGCTGAAAAATACAACCCCAGAGTCCTGAATGGGCTCAGGTCAGAGGGCTTGGCTGTGAGATTTGGCATCTGGGATAAAAGCATGGTATCAAGTATTGGACTGTATCTATTTTCTGTATGACACCAGGCAGATAAAGAATGGATGATGTACCTGTGTTTAAAAGGCAGTAATAGAGATTTGGAGGGCATTTTAGTCCCATTCCTTTTTGGCTAAGTCTTTACATCTAATTTTCAAGGAAAGAATAATTCTTTAAAAATGGAGGCAAATGTAAAGAGAGAGCTGATGTCTGTGTTTGGTTTCAAGACAAAGGAAATACTGGAGATATAATCCCTCTGAACCTCAGCAAAGCAATCAGAAGTTTGAGAGATGAGAAAAAATAATAAATTAAGAAAGACTGGCATTTGTAAGGGAAATTATAAGACAGGTGAAGAGTGATGACATCAGGTAATATTGAAGAGCAGGCTGGAGGACGATTATTGATGAAGCTTCTCTGGGAATATTATGAGAGGAGGAGGACCTACGGAAACAGTTTGGTCATGCAGAGCTGTAAATTTGTTCATATTGTAGCCATAGAAAAGGCAAGACTACATCCAGAGCTGTGTTTTCCACAAAGATGGAGAATCCATGCCATTGATGTTAGCTCAGGAGAGATCTCATGTGAATCACTGTAATTTTGGCCATCCTTTTTCCACAGAGATGTTTTACTTTACTCTAAAAAATAAACAAGCTCAAGGAAGAGGTAGCAAGGTGATAATGAGAATGGGGATTGTCTGGAGAGAGGAGACTAAACCAGCTTTTTGTCATTGTCTATGAATGTGCCTTTGGTACAAGAAGAAGGGAAAGGTGAAGCACTATTTAACTCAAAGACAGCTTGGTAACTTAGAAGATAGTTATTAACTCTTTAAAGTAACCTGAGTTGGGAAGGGTCTCTTGGTCAAAAAAAGTGAAAATCTTAGCTCTTTGTCACTTGTTGACAGGGATTATATTACGTCACTGCCTGAAGAGAATGAACTTCATATTTCTGAAAGTCCCTACTCCTGTGCCCCTTCCCCACTTAGACCTCCCCAACCTCTGCTGAATCAGTGTTCTTAGAGGAGCATGGGAAGGAATGGTTTTTCATAAATTTGGTTGTGAGGCAACATATCATTATGGTTCACCAGAGAATGGAAGAAATTCCTCTTTCCTGAAATGACACACTTGGGTCCTGCCCTCCTAGTTATTTTTCAGTCCTCCAAGCATTACTGGCGGGAAATAGCAGCAAGACTCCTCACCTATCTTCTTCTGAGGGTTGCACGGAGCATTATTTGCCTTTTCAAAGCTCATCACAGTTCTGTATACGTGCAATTATTTCCCTCTTTAGCAAGAAATACAGATATTCTGGGTGAAAACAAAAATCAACTGGTGGCAATGCATACTGAGGGGTCCTTCAGAATTTGGAGTCCTCACATAAGCATACACTGGAAAGAATTAGTTTATTACAAGCTGATGAGCTAATTCAGACTGTGACCACCTCGTTTCCTGCTGGAGTGGGATGCCATTGCTTCTCGGGACCACCAGATGCCAGACTTTTACTGCAAAACCTCGGCCCTTTGACTGCACAATGGAAAGAAATGTTTTACGCACCTGCATTTTCCCGAATCCCTCCAGTTTTGTTTTCTACCAAGGGCTTGTAAGCCTTTTGAGTATCACGATTTTGGCTTATTTATAAGTGTGTACTGTAACTCTTTGAGATCATTTGCAAACTAATTGTAGGAGGTTACCGAGAAACGGCCTCTTTGTAGACTACTGGCTCCTCTGACAAGCCAGTGACACAAATTTCTTACTTCAAAATCATAATAAAAACTGGGCAGTTTGAAAAAGCACCGCTGAAATGCACAAAAGGAACACTGTAACTCTTGGCTGAGAGCAGCAGCAAAATGTTCATATTCAATAGCTCCAAATCATCTGCATTTAACAACTTAAGTGTCTTAGATAAACAGACAGCAAAATAATTACATTATTTGCAGAAATGTTCTTAAGAGAAATTCTTGCTGTCATGTTTTTTCTGCAATTTGAGCTGTAACTATTCCACAGTTTTTCTTTCTAATATATACATATTTTATCTAAATTTTACACTTTACAAATGTACCCACTTATATTTGATTAATTCTAAAATTCAGTTATTGCAAAATTATGCAATTATGTTTTTGCTATTAGAGTTATTAACATTCTCATTCCTATTGCAGAATGCATTATTTTAACAAAGTGTGCACTGGTTTATAAAATTTAGAAATATTGAATTAATTTGTAATGAATTGACCATTTAGTGTAGAATGAAAATATTGAACTATGAATCATCCATATTGGGCCAAAGAGACAGCACGTTGTGCCATAAACAAGAAGAAATACACACAAGCGCAAACAAAATAAAAGAAATATAATTTTGGCTAAAAGAACATAATGGAAATGCAGCAGTACAAATAAACAGGCACATTATTTTGTTACGAGCAGCAGAGATTTGTTTCAATTTGAAGTTGCTTTGAATTATTTTAAGGGAATATCAAATTGTAGAGTGTAGCGTTATTGTAGATTATTTTTTTATTCCCTCATCCCAGTGTATATAAAGCATCTCTTGATCAATGTGAAGTTAATTGTTAAAGCTTTCCAAAGCAAACCTTCCAGAGAAAAATCATATAAATATATTGCAAATAAATATATATTCCCCTCTATATCCTCTCCCTATATAAAAGCAAAGAATATGCAAATATCGTAAGACATTAATAAAAAATTCTGACAGATAAAGCAAAGGCTCTCATTAATAATTAAAATACAAATTATGACAGAACAAAATGCTTTATTCTGTCATGAAATTATGTTGGTCTACAATTATGATAACACTGGTTCTCAATTTTGCATTATTTTGTGGAAATTAAAAAGAAAAAGGCAATGCAATGTTGTTTGGGTACTGGCAAAGAGAGCAAAGTGATATGAAATATTTACTATAAAGGCTTCTCAAAAAGTGTATGCATTATTGACACATAATCAAATAAAAATATTTCCATTTTCTCAGCTCAACTGTGACAATAACTTTGAATTCAATTTCTCTCTTAGTGTGAAAATGTTAAATACAAGAATATGTAATGTATACCAGAGTAGTTCAGAGGCTTTTATATCATCACTCAGTGCAGAATCAGGATTTATTTGGACTTGACTGAATTGCCCATGGATAGCAGAAATCACTATTTGTTCTTGATTCAAGAAGAATCTTTTTCTTGACATGAAAATGTCAAAAAGTTTCATAATGATAGTTTATGATGTCATTATAATTCCTCTCCATTCTTTAAAAACAGAGCATTAAGTCATTCCATTACACTGCCTTACGCTTAATCTTTCCCTTTTTCTAAAAAAAATTGACATATTTATCATTGATTTTCCAGCAGATGTTGTACTGGATGCCCTTTTTAAAAAACTACCTCAGTTAATCTGACCTCTCTTAATGATTACTCACATATCCTTTAGTAAGTGAATAAAACTTTTCTTTCACAGATAGTAGGTACTTAATCCTCATTATTGAGAATATGCTGAAACCTTGAATACTTGTCAAAGATTCATTTTATAATCCTGAGGTTGGTTTGCCATCAGTGATTTACAGAGGGGCTGTGCTTGCAATAATTGATTCATTCCATACTTAAAGTCTACTGCTGTCATTAAAATGACAGTACAACACTTGCTGTTGCAATTTAGATTTACTTCAAAAAAAGGGTTTCATTCTCTCCTGGAAAAATGTGGTATTGAAACAGAATAAATCACTCTGTGTGTCAAAATAAAATGACAATAACTTGGTTCTTATTCTCAAAACATTAATCTAGAAACACGTTTAAATCACAAGCCAGCTTTTGGGAGGCTTGATGGAAGTTTATCCTGCGATTACACGAGTGATGTGTTCCTATCGTTTTGTTACTTTGCCCTGGTTCAAAGAGCATTTTTTAGAGCATTTTAAAAATCTGCCTTTGAAAAGGAGTTTTTAGGTGCACCTCCTATAGTTAATTAGCATGTCAGATGCAATGCCCATTGATGCTAAGCTTTTATAACACATCAGACTGCAATTTTAGGCTGTTGGAGACGATGCTACAAATGAGAGTGTGCGTACATTTACAGTGGCTCCAGACAGAACTACCCAGGCTGCTTTCCCCCAGCAGGTATTGTCTTCTCTGAGAACCGGAATCGAATGCAAAGCCTTCAGCCAATTCCTCACACTGGCAATGTGACATGCAGCTTTCATTTCCTTGAGTGTGTTTGACGAGGGGATTAACTAAGTGCCAAGGTACAGTAGAACCCTCTAAAGGACACAGTAGTGTATTCCCCTGTAGGTCCCAGTTTCGTGAAGTTATTCAGGAAAGGATTCCTGGTGAATGCACTAATTGTTCGCCAGAAAACTACACTAGGTTGGAATTTCTATTTAATAGGAAAAAGAAATATTATAAATGGATAAAAAGGGGTTTGTATGACTCTTCCAGTAACATCATGTAAATTTTAATGAAGTTTCATTAAAGTGCCCAGATAAGTAAGAAAGATAATTGCCATTCATTAACATTGTGGTTCTACCCACAGCTGAAAAAAACATACTGTAAAATGTTAATAAGAGGAAATATTCAAATATATATGACTGAGATGGATGGAGACAGTGTGAAAGAATTAATTAAGCCACAAAAACTGTGTCATTGATAGTTTAGTAAACTATCAGGAGACCAAAAAAAAAATTAGGTTACAGTTAAATAGTATCCTCTCCAACCTTGATGTGCCTAAGTAGTAGACCACATGCAAGAACAGGAGGTCACTCAGGACTCAGTTCTGACCAGAACAGCAGCTCACACTCCTCCCACCGAGGTCTCTGTCTTCTGTGCTTGTTCAAGGACAGAACAGGGTCTTCATCATTTAGGACATCTTTTGCACAGTGCAGTTAAAGAGAATAATTTGTCCCTGACTGTAAGATCATTCTTGATCTGCGAGGGCTAAATTTAGCTCTGAAAGTACCATAACATAGTTTTCTGCTGTGATAAAATTTGCCTTGTTTCCACTACTGTTGAATCAGGCAAGCCAAAGAAAAATTGCAACTAACTCAGTGTTTTTATGAAGATTGTCTGGAGTTTGGGCATGCCACTGTTCCAATAGTTGATACACTGTTAACATTGATGTAAAAGGAGAAATTGACTGGTTGTTTTGTGGGTTTGAAGACATACTGATTTTTGCCTGTTTATGAGACCTGAGTTCTACAATTCAGTGTGCTTTTACTTTAATAACTGGAGTTCTGTACGTATATATGAAAAGCAGGTTTAAATTACTGACTGGGCCCCCAGAAGCAAATCTTGCAACTGAAGTTTCAGTGGGGAGGAAAATATCCCTGTCAAAGTTAAAATCACTCATGAAGAGGAGCCTACAATATAAATAATCACAATTGTTGGGGCTGAGAGTGCTTAACCACTGCAGTGCTTTATCATTCTTCATGTAAAATCTTTCATAACTAGGTATTCCACCAAAATATCAGCTATTTCTTAAAAAATATCATCTATAACTAAACCACCTGGTTTTAGTGTAGTTTCAAGTTTTTGACAATTCACCTAAATATTTCTCTTTAAATAGCTTATTCTGTTTCTGAAACAGAGAGAAAAAGTTGCAAGTAGCACATCTCATTAATGGCAGAACTAAAAGATCCCACATAATGGGGCAAATCAATTTATTGAGGGAACTGGTAATCAAGAAAAATAAGTGTTTTGATAGTGTGTTCCACAAGTCATTGAATTTCATTAAAGTAATCTTCTAAAGAAATCTGCTAATTTGGAAAAGACACTGTCTTGGACAGATCTCTTCCTCATTCAATGAGAACCCCAAAGTGTTTATTTTTCCTGAAATTTAAGCATTTTATTGGCCAATATTAAAATCACTTCGTGCTAATATAGATTTATAGCAAATGCTCTTAAAGTATGCAACACCCCCCAAAAAAGAAATGTAGCCCCAAATGAATTGATTACAATTATCCTTTTTATTTCTGCAGTTAAACACATAACTAGAAAATACTGCTGTCATTTAATTCTCTAGGAAATGCTTTGTTAACTTGCAGTTAATAACAATACAGTGCTTTTTCATTGAAACACTTTTCTTGCTTTTCCCCAGAAATATCAATAGGAAACCTTCTGTGTTGTGCTGCATGCAGCGTTAGAAGAAAGCTCTATTGACTGTTTTTATAAAAAATTGCAGCTGCACATGTTGCCAGGAATTTTTGTGTTGGTTTGGTTTGTGTGTTTAATAGCAGCTGATTCAGTTCTTTGCTGTGCATAACAGCTGAGTTGTGTGTTTTAAGGGCACCATGTGTCTTTAAAAAGTGCATTATTTTGTGCCTGAAGTGCCTTCAAAACTCTGTGTGTCCATGTTTCTGTGCCAGTTGTTTGGAGGAGATGGGTGGTTCCACCTGCCCCCCAGGGTGGTTTGAGCAGTGAAACGTTCCTGATGGGACATGGTAGGGAGAGAGGGACATTTTGCCACTGGCAAACAGTCTCCACATCCAAAAAGTTAGGAAATTATTGCTGTGGGAACAAAGATGCTACATAGTAGGATGTGATATAGAATATGCTGTACTGGTCGTAAATCACAAAGCAGCTGAACTAATCTGCACGTAAGGAAAATGGCATTCTAATTTTCTGTTGAAAATCCAGACAACATTCTCACCTTGCATTTCACTGCTCTGGTGCTGCTCTATAAAGGAGAAGAAAACTGATTAGCAAAGTGTTAATCCAATAATTGCAACAAATAATTAGCTTTGTAATAATTAGACAGAGAAGCATATAGAATAAGAATTACATCAAATATGAATTCTCTCTCTTCTCCCTCTCTATCACATTCACAGTTTGGTATTTGGGTACAAATATCTTTTATAAGAGATGACAGACAGTGATTTCTTCTTTTCATATGAAAATATTTTAAATAAATAAATTGTAAACCTAATACTATTGTGAGCTGAACACTCAATAAAAATAGCAAGTCCAAGATGTTTTCTTTGACCTTCCTTTCTTCTCATTATCCCTTCTTCAGGACATTCACTCCTTGTTCTGACCCTTTGTAATTTCTCTTTTATTATAAATTGTTAATATAAAAATGCTGTGGCTCATGAAGCTTCGGGTATGATAAATGCTATTCATGTCAGAAATAAAATCAGATTGACATGCCAGAAGAAAACACTTTTAAAAGTGGTGAATATTCAGCTCTTGATAGGATTCCCTGCTGCTTAAAGCATCTTGCCTTAATATATCTCTTAGGTGTTTGTCAGCTAGAGCATCTACTGTTGCAGTTTTAAGGTTTGTCATGAATGGTGCTTAAAAAAACCATTTTGCATTTTAAATTTTATGTGGACTTTTGTGCTTGTGTTGAAGCCACGCAACGTGACTAACAGCTAAGAAGAGCGCAAAATGCTTAAAGCAGAAATAAACTGGGGGTGGCTTCTCTGACCAAGGGGGACTCAACCACCTGGCAGGGAAGCTGCCTCACAAACCCCTGTGTGGATGAACTACACCAGCAATGCCCCAGGCACCCAGAGAGATGCCCTCAGCATGAGATCAAAAGGATTACATTGCCTCAGTTGGGGCCTGGTTCTTACATTTGGGGATCCAAGGGCCAAGAGCTCTTGGTCCTTAAAATCTATCACCCTTTTTGTGTTGAGCCCCTTCTGCTGAGACCAGGCAAACTCGTTATGGGTGCAGACCCCCTGCCAGGAGGCTGTGCCTGGGGGAGAGCCCCTCGTGTGTCCCCACCCCCGTCACCTCTAAAAGAAGCTGCTGCAGAGTCTCCCCTCATTTGCATGGGGAGATTTAATTTCCATCCCTTAAATATGACGAATTGCTGAGATTTCCTTCAGTTAATGCTTTTAACAGCTCCCAATAAACTTCATTAATCAGGCCAGCTTCAGGCCCAACGTGCAGCCTGGAAGCAGCTAATTTGCCTGATGAGCCCGCGACTTTAGTGAATAAACAGGTGGATAAGCCGAGGGTTTTATGGCCTTAATTACACTCTAATCAGTTCAGCACTTGGCGGGCAAAAGGGAAGAGGGAAAAAAGAGGTGGTGGCAGAAAAAGCATCAGCAGCCACTGCTTCTCAGTCCTTCCCTCCCCACAGCAGCTCTGCTCTCCTGCTTCACCCTCTCCTCTCCTGCTTCCCCCATCGGGCTTTGTCTCTCCCCTCCTTCCTCCTCTGCTGTTTCCCCCCTTTTTCTCCTCTCTTTTCACCCTCCTTTTCCTTCACGTAAAAATCATCACCTGACAGAGAGAAAGAAGCTATTTTGTTCTTTCTTCCCTGCTACTTGCTGCCTCCCCTTCCCTCTTTCTTTTTTGTTTTTCTGCCCGTACCTCGTTTCCTCTCTCCCCTTTCCCTGCCTCCCCCCATCACCTCCACCCCTCTCTCCACTGCTACATATTCTCCCTGTCACAGTTAGGCCGCCTGACAAATCACTTCAAGGGCAGCCTAACTTTGAAGGACAAGACAAAGCTTTAGCATATGGTCCAATCCCCAGATGTTTGTCTCTCTCTCTTGCTCTCTCTCCCTCCCCTCTAAGAAGGGCTACTTGGGAAGCCCGGCTTCTTTTTGTTCCTGCTCTCGTCCCTCCCCCCAGGTTTAGGTGGGGGGCTCTAACTAGCAGCGAGGGCTGCTGTTCCCTTTACAGCCTCCCCGCGGGAAGCGGCGCGGGGAGGGGGGAGCGACGCAGCTTTTCCTGAAGCTTGATGATGTTTTTCACGGCACGGGGAGGGGCAAGAGGACGCTCCCGGGTCTGGTCGGACCTGCCTGGCACCGTCAGGCCCGCTCCCGTGGCGGCGGTGGGAGGCGACGGGATGCTACCGCATCCCTGGGCACCCCGCGGGGAAGGGGAGCCCCGGCGGGGCCCGGGCCGGGCGGAGGGACGCAGTGAGGGGGAGCAGCCAGCTCTCCCCAAACCCTGAGCACTCTGATCTGCCTGGCTTCCCGTGTTTGCTTTCAGGATTCAGCTGAAAACAGCTGTGCCGGCCGGGCAGCCCCCAGTACGCCCGGCAGCGAGGGTCTGGCGCTGATCCTCCGGCCGGCTTCTCGCCTCAAGTTTTGTTCTTCAGCAAGCGTGGTCCCTCGCTCCGTGCTCTGCCGGCACCGAAATTAAAGCCCCTGCCCGCCAGCCACTGACCGGGCTTT
Organism: Pomatostomus ruficeps; assembly: GCA_013400735.1. Classification (NCBI taxonomy): domain Eukaryota; kingdom Metazoa; phylum Chordata; class Aves; order Passeriformes; family Timaliidae; genus Pomatostomus; species Pomatostomus ruficeps. The sequence continues at coordinate 199,805 of VYZT01052853.1, forward strand.
AAAAACCCGCAAAAAGCTGCTCACGAAGTAACCGTGGCTCGCACTGGCCGTGAGAAAGCCCAGCTGAAGAAAAGGGCACTGCTGCTCATGTAGCCGGCTCCTAAAACCACAGGACTCCTTAGGAGCAAAACGTATTTTTCTCTTCCAAAAACTTTTTCTGAGAAGGATTTGTTTGAGCATTTTATCTTGGCTGTCAAAAGCATATTAAGAGAATAAAAGATGGTATTCTCCAGTACCCCCTTCTTAATACAGTTTTTCATCCTGTACATGTAACAATATTGAGACGTAAAAAAATGAACTGTCACAAAAGGAAAATGGATTTCATCTTTGTCTGTCTGTTTTCAGAGGGATTAAAACGTTCCTATTATTTTGGAGGCTGACACGATTTTTGCTTGAAATTTGCATGGGTGTCTTTATGATGTCTCCTGTTTAATTTGTTTTTAACTGTGCTAATTAACAGTTTTACACAGCTTTATAATAGATATCTGTAGTGTATATTCAATTGGGTTTTAAAAAACCCTTGGTTAATATGACCACCATATATTATTACGTATTTTTTATAAAATCACACTCAGTGCATCCTTTGCAGAGAGCATCCCCTTTAGACAAAACATTTCCTGCATAAATGAATTTTTAAAGTGGGGAATTAGTTTAATCATCTTTTAAGTGCTTTTACTTAAAGCTTTCCAATCAAAATTAATTATGAGGAGGTGCCTCTTTTGTAAAATTATCAGTGTAAAGGATACCTTTGAAGAAAGCTATACAATGACTTGTCGTTTCATTTTCAATATTTTATGGCTCTGAGAATGCTGAGTGCACTCAGTGCTGGCCTCTTCTCTGTCTTGTTGTTAGGATAAAGTAAAATTCTGATGCTTATTCTTGGGTATAAAAGAGAAGAAATGGACAGCAAAAACTTCCAGCTTTTGAGTGCAGGGCCCAGATTAGATTGGCTGCCCCTTAATCAAATTGCATCTTGTATAATTATGTTGCCTTGATGGAATTTGGGATTGTGCTGTCCTGCAGGTCCTTACTGGGTCTGTCTCTTGCACTGCTGTTTGATAATCAAAGCGAATTAAGATATTTTTTAAAACAAACCACAATTTCCCNNNNCAAATTCTCAAAGTGGCCCTGGAGAAATACAAATGCACAAAGCGACAGGCGAAGCCAGGCCTGTGCTCAACACTCCATCATTCCTTGTCACAGGCGCAGCCACTATGCATTATCCTGCCGTGATTGATAGAGTGGGTTTGTGCAGACCGGGGAGCTGGGCTCCGCTCAGATGGGGCCCTGTCGCTCTGGCTCCCTTCCATGCTACCTGTGGGGAACAGGAAAAACTTTGGTGAGATTGCCACTCCAGCACTGGTCAGAAATTTTACTTCTGTGCCCACAGCGTAAAGGTTGCATTCCTGAAAAGGTAAATGTAGTTTTAGTTTTACTGTCCCAAAAACAGGAGGCAGAGGAAAGGACAGATTACATGAGTGATATCACAATAAGGAAATGGCTTCCAGGTTATCAAAAAGTTTGTTTCTTTGTTTTATTTGAGAACTTCTTTGGTGGGCAGTGTACTCAAAGATGTTTTCTTATCTTTCAACTCATTTATTCATCAGAAGGAGCTGACAGAAGGCCCACACTTTCAGTGCAATCCTTTTAAGATTAATCTGGTATCAGTGTTACTGGTCAGAAGAATAGAATAAAATATATATAAAGTAGATTGTTATATGCGAAACCAAAACATAATAAAATTCTATTCCCAGGATACAGGTGACCAGAAAGTCTACCTAAAGGGGCTATTACTGCTGTAGGATAGAATGTAATAATTTATGCAGTTAGAATCTTTGACACATTTTTGTTCAGCTGGGGAGAAGAGTTTAGGTTTCTTCGCCTATGATCATTCAAGATCTTGACTAATTGATGTGCGATCAAAGATGACAGTGTTATGTAAAACTGTAATATCCTCCAGTTCCTTCATTTCTTCCTGAAATGGCCAAAGGCAAAATAATTTGCATAAAAGGTCTCAAGTTTTGAAGTGTAAAATTTCTTTCATTGGGACTTCTGCATGATCCCCAAAGATTTCTATGGATGTTTACACACTTAATCAAAATGAGCATATAAATATTGTTGCAAGTGATTCTGAGGGGGGAAACAGAGCTTTGCTTTGATTTAAAGTATTAACAAATATAAATAATATGGAATGACACTTTTAAAATGTGGATTTTGAGTTCACATCCATATTTTTAGTGATTATTTGCTGGAAGGGGCCACTAAGATACTAATTGATGAATCCTAATTTGTCATCCTGTAAACTCTCCCCATCCCCCATTTAATTTCTCTGGGCAAAACTGCCTTGGAACAGGAAAGCAAGGAGGCTGTGTATTCTACATCAATAGAGGAAATTGTGAAAAATGCTTTCTACTACGAATTGCTTTAAAAGTAATCCATGTATATTTTTCTATGTGGTTGGTTTTTGAGTTTGGTTTTTTTTTCCATACTGATAACAAACAAGATGGTTAAATGCATCAGCACTCATTTTAGACTCTCCTGTGCTACAGTTTGTGCATTTAAATAATTTGCAGGGAATTTTATTGACTGCAGCACCACTGAGTGTGTACCCGCTTTTACACCCTTGCAATTTTGGAAAGATCACTTTTAAGTCATGAGAATTTTAGCTAAGAAAGGAGTATTTTTTACTTTACATCTGAGGTCTTTTCAACGGGGAAGAAGAGTAGCAGCCTATTTGTCCATATATTAGTGTATATATTTGTGTGCAGACGTGATTTGTGTATAACATGTGCTTGCACAAATGAGTTTTGCTCTTTAGTTTTTTAAATATGAAGTCAAGATAACAAGATCATCCGAAACTTCAGTTCTTCCCTTGCATCTCACCTGCCTTGAAGCATTTTAGAACATGTTCCCCTTAAATATTTACTTCAGGTGGGATATCTTAGCAGCGATTTAAACCCTGCCTTTGCAAGTGTGCTCTACCTAAACATGTGAAAATGTGAAGCAGCTACTTAAAAAATGCTTACCAGTATAGAATAATTAACATCACCCAGGAGTAGTACATCATAGCTAATTCAGTGAGCCCTGCTTTACAGCTGCCACCAGGCAACAAGCAGTGGTTATAAAATGCTCACGTATCAGGATATTCCTTTAACACCTCATTTATTATTGTAACATGAAAAATGTCCCCTTCCATTTATTATGATATCACTGCATTAAGGGTCTTAGTCACAAAGAAATGATTTGTATATGCACACATATAAAGGTGCCGTTTCCTTGTAAAACAGAGAATTTCTCTAATGAGTTATCTCTGATGCAAATGAAGTGGATGTGTATTGAAAGGAGAATGGCAAGAGTTGAAGTAGAGTTGTATGCATAGGTGAAAGATAAGGGGGAAATTCTGTGTTTCTCTCTGTGTTTAATGCTTACTTTCTGTGAACAAACACGGACAAAAAGCAGCTGCAAACAGAGACGAGAAACACAGACAAACAGACACGCAGGCACACACATGAGTGTAGGTTGACAGTCCATTGCCTTTATAAACATATGATAGACCCAGAGGCAAATTCAAAGCTGCCAACGCAACTACTAAATGAGTCTGCCAAAGAGCCAGATGCTGCAGCTGGAAAAGCATTTTCATTGTCTTAGCAGCTGCATTTGCTATCCCGAAAGGAGGGGAAGGGATTGAGAGCACGGTTATCAATTAAATGGTGCCCAGCTATGCTTCTGTGTGTGTGTGTGCTTGTGGGGGCCTGTGCCTGCAATTATGACAGCAACTATGTTTACTAGGGGGAGAAATTTATTATTTTTTATTTTCTAATGGTTTCTTAAAGGCCAATAATAGAATTGCTTGGGTAGGTCATATTTTAAGGAAAACTAAGATGACTGGTTCTGATTTTCTGGTTTTTTACAGTTGCTGGCTCAGAGAGAGCAGACTAATGCTCACCTGAGTGCTGTTTTGGATCCACCTGAAGATACAGCCTTCCCCCCACATTCCCCACCCCTACACTCTATGGAATTTTTATTTGGGGAAATATGTCAGGGTCATCCAAGTGTTTTCAAAGCAAAGTTTAATGACTACAGGGCTCAGAGAGGATGTTTTACTCAGAGCCCCAGAAAGTAACCCTCTAACTTTTACTCATGCAGGGCACTTGCAGAGCAGGGATGACTGGGAGAGCCTGCATGGCAGAGAGAGCATGTGGTTTCACAAGGACTTAGGGAGCAGCTGAACCACAGCTTGAGTTAAAGAACAAAAGGAAACTGAGAAAATCTGTCTCTGTAATGTAGTTTTTTTACCTAGAACAAAAGAGGGGAGAAAGGTGAGCGAGAATGAGGGTGGCCATCCACGTTCTGGTGAGCAGCCTAGGTTCTGCACTACCATGCTGCTCCATCTGGCTCCTGTAATGGCTGTGCAGGCACTGCTAACATGAGGCAATATATATTTGAATTTACAGTGACTTGCAAAGACAGATGTGTGCAATTTGTAGCACTGATCTATGCACAATTAAGAAACATGGTAGCTGAGGTGGTGTTCCCATTCTTTTTCTAACAAGCTGCACAGATTTGTGCTGTGAACTAATGAAGAGGTCTTTATACAAAATTAGAGATTGGGAAAGTATGTGCTAAAGCCTCCTTGGCTAGATAATTACTTTTTTATCATTATAATGGCCTGTCATACTAATAAAGTTGGGTTTTTTTTCCCAAAAAAAGTTCATCAACCCTGCAAGAAAGGGGACTGGAAGACAAAATCAATTGAAACCATTATTTCACAGGCTAGATATATTTTAAAATGTTTCCCTTTAAGTAGTTGTATATCATTACATGCAATTTGTATTATAAAAGTGACAAATTATTAAAAATCCCAACCAATGAACTAAGAGTGGGTCTTGGCTGGCGTACGATACAGATAGTGCCCATGTGTATGTATATTCATATGTAATGGCTTTTAGAGGAAGCTGACTTGGGCATGTATTTGTGATATTAAAGTATTGAATCTGAAAGAGTGTTGCATAAATTAGCTTTCAGATATGTCTTGAGGAAAAGAGAGGAAAGGAACTGTCTGCAAAAGAGTAGTTGCTCATTTTCCTGCGCTTAATTTTTACTGGGAATCTATTATGTTCAATATCTGGTATAAGTAGGACTAAGTAAGAGTTTTCTCTTTAAAACAGTGGTGCACAAAGAATGTGAGTTCCACCAGACTTTGAGACCACAATTTTCTTTCTAGTAGAATATTCGCAAAAAAGTAAGAGATTTTCAGTGAGAAAATTCTGCTTTCATACTTCTGCCATGCAATCCTTCCCTCCCTGTTTGCCTTTTTTTTTGCTTTCTCTTTTAGCTTTAGTGGCTGCTTCATTTTGTTTTTCCTAAGTCAGCTGTGGGCTAGAACGCTCCTAAGGCAGAAGTGGATGCAAACACAGAATTGCAGATGGAGCTGGAATAAAGAGAAAAGAAAATGAGAAGGCAACGTCCTAGAGGGGAAGTTGCAAAGTAGAGAAAGAACTTTTGTTCGCCGTTTGGTGGAATAGTCGCGTGTCCCAGTAGGCTGAGCAGGCTGGCTGATACATCCAGAGGGGACGGGTGTCAGGCTGGTGCAGGTGTCAGTGGCTGCCAGTGAGTGATTGCACCATCAACCTCCTACCGTGATCCATCATGCGGGCCCAGCCGGTGAAGAATCACAGCCTCAGCAAGGTGCTGAGCCCAGCAACATATCATTAAACAAGGTTACCACCGGCAGATTTGTTCCCATGATCAATCTGGTCAATAACCGTTCCACCTCGCTGTACATTTTCCCCCCTTAAAACATAAACAAGTATTATGAAAGTGGTGGCAAAACAATTTAAAGCCATAAGAAGACTTCATTTCTCCAGTGGCAAGCTGCAGGTTTCTTGTAAATCCCTTATAAATCAGGAAAAATACTGTTTCTTATGAAAATTTATTCTCAGACTAAGCCTCTGAGCTAATTTGTATTTTGTGACTTGAAATTGTTTATTTCTGACTCACCCTTGGATGGATTTTTTTTTCTTGCTAATTTTCAACCCCCAGAATGTTGTTCTAGTATGCATTAGGATGTGGTGCGCTGTGTAATAACTGTGTCAGTTTAGAGTTATCCATAAGAAATCTCCCAGAAGGTGGAAATAAAACACTTCTGTTATTGCTTTCCTTTAATTCTGGTTTCTGGTATTAACCCTCAGTTAGACCTGAACAGCTCTCCTCCCACCCTGGCCCACCCAGCACCACTGTGCTGTGCAAGCACCCTAAGTTACAAAATCCTTGTGTTTGTGTTCATGGGAATGCAGAAACCTCCTCTGTATGCTCACAGGGCTGCTGTTTGCCTTTCCTTGCCTGCTGCAAACTCCTGAGCAGTAATTGGAAGATCTTGGAGTCCTGCATCAGACAGAAGCTCACCAAGAGGGCTATTAACACAGTCTTTGTGCTGCACTCAAGTGGTTATGATATGAGAAGTGAAGGCCAAATTGGAGAGCTTTATAAACTCTTAGGCAGCAACAAATAAGCTGAATTTCTCCCCAGCAGGCTGCTAAGCTTTGGAAAATGAGTAAAGGAGACTATGGGGAAAAACGGAGCTGACATTCCCCCATCATCTCTTTTACAAACCCAGCAAAATCCTGTACTGATCAGAAACACAGAAAAGTTGAGAAAGGATTGTCTGTGGTACATGGCAAAGTAGACTGTGACATGGTGTCCTGTCTTCTTTTTGCCCTCTTCCAATCTAAAGGAAAAATAAGCCAAAGCAAACCTCTGCTGAAATGGAAAGTAGTTCTGAGATGGTTGTTTCCACTGGTTTGACTAAATCAGTGTTAAGGTTTTCCCATATAGACAGGCTGACCGTGTCTGTGAATGAGTGGCTGTTACTAAACCTTCCTGACCTTCCCATCACTAAGGGCAAGGCTGAGGGCTCAGGGAAAATGTGACACGTGCTCTCCCTTCCTTTGTACTTCAGGTCAAAAATCGCCTTGGGTGCGATGTCAGCACTCTGGCCAGACCTATATTCCCCATGGCCTCCCAGCAGTTCATGCTCCGTTGCTGCTCCCGGCCCAGGGGCTCCTCAGCCTTACGGGCACCTCAGTCACAACGTTGGTGCTTTCCCAGGCACCAAGGAGTTGTGCTCCTTCACAGGCCCCCAGATATCTTGTTATACCTGCAGTCCAGAGCCTGCATCATATTGGGATGTTTGTAACAACAAATTCTTGCTATGGACACAAAGGATGTGTGAAACCAAGGATTTATTATGAGCACAACTGAAATCCTGGAAGTCTGATCAAACAATTGTTGTTAGTGTATTAGTTCAGCTCTTACAGAAAGAGGAGAGAAAGGAAGCATAGGAAAAAAGGAAGGAAGGAAGGAAGGAAGGAAGGAAGGAAGGAAGGAAGGAAGGAAGGATGGAAAGAAGGATGGAAGGAAGGAAGGAAGGAGGGAAGGAAGGGAGTACTACTAAATGGAAATAACAACAATAATAATAATAATAATGAAGTTAAATAGTTGTGCATATTTCCTAGAATCTTCCCATTTTCCTGGTGCTATACATACTCTTCCACTGCTCCTTTGGGTCCCAGGGTCAGTGGCTGCAGCCTGGTGTTTGTGTGGGTGCAGCTAGTGAGTGACCAGCATCACGTGTCCTTCCTGGGGAGGAACGGAGAGTTATGCTGGTGGTTTCTTCTTCCTCACTTGAATATCTTTTTGGGACCTTGTTTAAATGTTTGCCATTTTGCTTTTACACATTGGGCTGAAACTCTACATTACATATGGCTTTACTATACACAGTGCCTTTTATGTATGTTGGATACTATTTTTTTCTCTTTGTTACCCCTGAAACACACTCAGGACAGTTCTAGGTCAATATTTCTGTCAGTGATGGTTGGTGATAGAACAGTGGCTCATAGCCTTGGAGTCTGCAGTGCCAAACTTGGGCCCCATCTCCTATCATCCCATGCTTGCATCATCTTCACAGCTTCTTGTGCTCCCAGCTGCTTAAGGCCTCTCTCCTGGCACACCAGACATGTGTTTCTCTACATTACTTCATTGTGTTAGAGTCCTAAGTATCTCATCCTGCACAGAAGAATTGCTTGTTTAGTGTTAATTAGATAAAAACTATGGTTGCACTATCTAAAATAATCTAAAATCACCAGTCATACTGCAATAATTTTAGATAATTGAAAACGTGGATGTGTCTCCAAATCTAGACTGGCAGAAGAATTATGAGGTACTAGGTGCTTTCTAGGCTGTCTCTTAGTTGGATGTCTCACCAAAGTATTCAAGAACCTTCTGTGTTTCTGGTCAAGCAGAAACACAATTTAGCTCCTCCAATGAGTTCTGATATTTCCTTTGGAACTGAAGTTCATAAAAGTGACAAGAAGTTTGGAAATGTTCCATGAATATTTGGTTTTGAAGAGCTCCAGGACCTTTCTGTTTGGAGTTCACACCCCTAATATTAAATGACATTTCACAGTACAGAATATTTTAAAACAGTGCATTTCCTTAAGTTACAATTTAAAAGTGGATCATTCACTGCCTGCACTTGTGAGTTTGAGAGGAGCTTTCATATTATCGTATTATGGAAATAAATTCACAGTGATAGAGAATTAATCAGTTGTGGGGTTTTTTTATCCATGTTTGTTTGCTTGTTTGTTTAACCTGCAGTGAATTCAACTGTGGCAATCATTGCTGGTAAAGCTGGTATCAAGACCTCATCCCCATGATCTGCCAATAGTGGACTCCCAGCCTGTATTGATATATGCACTAGAGAATTGATTGCCTGCCGGAGCAGATAAGAACATGTATTGTTCTTCAGTGGGTGTAGTGCATTACTCTTTCCTGGCTAATGTGATCTCAGAATCCTTCTCAATAACACAATTCTACCAATCAAACCAGATGACAAAATATAAATTTTATGGAGTTGTAGTCCTCAATTCATAATCCTTTGTAAAAGACAAATACGGATGAGTGAAGTTTCCCATAATGAAAAAACCATAAAATTTCAGAGTCAGCCAAGGTTCTCTTTTTGATGCATTTCTTATGCCCATTCTTCTAGCTTTTCTACAGATTTAATTTCCTTTTTCTGACAGTAATCCTGTGATAGTAGATCTAATTTTCCTCTTAGTTAGTAAAGAGCAAGTCCCAGAACTACTGAAGCTATTTAACGTAGTTAACGCCTGAATGAGTTATGGCTCCAGTGCTGCATTGGTTGTAGCTTCCTCATAGCCGCGAGTAGTTCTTGTGGTACAGGAATATCAATGATTGAAGAGAAGCCTGGTAATAAATAGTCAATAATTCTGTAGAAGGATTCAAACATTAATTACATTTACCCACATATTCTTACCAGCATTTTTTTCTTTGTTACTAATTAGAAGCTGAAGGACATAATAAACTTTTATTGTTAAACGTGTATTTCTCATAATAGTTGTATGCACATGGCTCCACTGTAAAGTTATTTCTAACTCTACTTTTTAAAGATGTGTCTTTATCTGCTCGCATCCAGATCCCAAAATGTCAATACACCTTTAAACCCACAAAAGTAGGGAACTTCTTTATCCTGTCCAATAGTACATTATTCAAGGTCAAACTAAAACTTTGTTTCCTTAATCAAAACAGTGTTACTGCAATCCTGAAGTCCCTGTTGCAAACCATAGTAATATCCAGCCCATGAATCAGAAATTATTTAAAAATAGCCTAGCTACATCTTAGTTAAAATTTATTCTCCATGGAAGTTTTGGATGAAAATCAATCAAAGAATTTTTCAAATTCAACTATCATCTGCTGCCCACTATAAATTTAACCCTAACAGAATATAATACACTCTGCCTGGTATTTCATCCTATATGTACAACTGTTTTCTGGAAACTTAATAATAGAGGGAATAATATGTAGTGACAGGAGGGAGGGAAGAAAATTGTCACGAATAATGCAGAAGTGGAATCCAGAATTAAATTCTCCAATTAATTTCTATGGGTTTTTTAACTATACCTTCACAAAAAAAAAAATTCTCAGTGTTGGCAGGTGATCATATTATACCAAAATTTTAATTTTTCTTAAGCTAAATCCTCATTACAGTCAATGGGGAGTTCTGCTGAAAACTGAATGGAGCAATACAGTCCACGGAATGGGCTGACTGAGGAGGAATATTGCTGTTTATAGTGGCCATTTCACAGCACTTGTCATTGCCTTTCAATGGCAATAAGGTTATGAAGAAGCAGGGCTGTGAAAGATGTCCTTCCCAAAGGTGGGACGTGGCTCCATGCCAGGCTTCACAGGCAACTGCATCCAGTTTGGAAATTGTTTCTCAGCCAAAACAAGCTACAGTTTCAGGTTTTTAAAGGAAGTAAAAGCTTAGATGTTGTCCATCAATGACATAAAAAATTGTACCTAGATGATCCAAATTCATTCCAAATAAACTAATTGTATTCATAACAATATAGAGGTCAGTCAGCTGCATATTGTCAATCATTGAGATGACTTTTCCTTTTATGTTATTTTTTCTCCTCTGAGTCAAGAAAATGTATGTTAGTAACTTTAAACAGTTATCCTTTTCTTCTTTTTTTTTCCTCACCTTCCTCCCCCCTCTTCCAAAATGCCTTAAATTTGTTAGTGTCCTTATAATATTTTTGCTCTGAGGCGTATTCCCCCTCCATTGATTGTGTTCACTGCTGTCCAAGCCACATTTAATTAATTATTTTCTAAAATACCTCAACATGCATGAAACCTGTGTTGTGCCACAATGTCCTTTAGTCATTACTAAATGGTCATTATAAATTTCAAATGAACCGAAATTTGAAAATTACAGTGTCTTATCAGTGTTATTTTGGGGAACCATGGCTGGTTTCTGCATCCAAAATGCACAAATTACAAAGTTTCCATTACAGTGAGACTGAAGAATTAAAATAACAAAGCAACATTGAAACAAAATCTTTAGAACACAGGAAGATGAACTTGGAGAATAATTCCACCAGTAGAAATGTATTCTGCTTACATAAAACAAACCCAAATCCTTACCTGTCCCTGGATAAACCTAGTAATGCTTTTGGGTTGTATTCCAGTTTTATAAAATGTTTTCCTATTCCCTTTTCCTATTTGGGGAAAAGAAATAGTCCAGGGTGATCAAAATACGTTGGTATGCCATAATAATACTTGAAGCAGATAGACCGGAATTTCCCATGGAGAGCATTTGCAATGCAATAACAGTATTCAAAATTCTGTACTAGGTCCTCTGAGTTCCCATTTCAACCACAGCTCATACTTACACGGAATATGGACTGATCATGAGAAAACAGTAAAACTGACCATACACACAGCTGTCTGTAGGGGTGAATAACCTGAACAGAAAGGGAATGCTGCTTTCATTATTCAGTTCTTTCATTTCTAATAATTCATGATGCTAGGAGAACAGGATTTTAAGTGAGATTTAAAAGGTCTAAAAGCAGAGAGAGAGATAAAATTTGCAGATTTATTAGTAACCCCCATATAGTACAACCCACTATCAGAAGCCAGATTCTGAAGCAACTTTCCAGACCTGCTACCTACCTGTTCTTTAGTTTGTGCTATGTTACCAACACATCACAGAATACTTTATTTTTCATTTGACTGCCATTAATGTAAGAGGCCATTGCATTTTTGGAATATTCCCCAGTTCATATTTACATTATGGAAATCTTCAACAGGAAAATAGGATTAAAATACCTTATGGAGGGACCCTTCTTGTCCTATCAGTTAACTGCAGGGTGGCCACCAAAATTTATGTAGCATTGAAAATAAAGTACATCTTGTTAGAAGTTGAAAGTAAAATACATTTTATCTGATGAAAACCCTGCACACACACAAAAAGGAGCACAGAGACAATGAATGGCACAGAGACCCCAAATAACCCCCTGCCAGGCCACTCCCAGGCCTGGCACAGGAGTCAGCAGCCCATCAAAAGCCCACTTAGCAAGCCCAGAGGAGAAGAGGGCAACAATTACATCCAGAAACCAGTCAGAAATCTGGCTTATCTTCAGAAGTTATTGGAAGTCCTTGTTCATGTATGAAAACAGGAGCATTAAGAGAAAAAGTCGTACATTTAAATTCAAAATGGAAAAAATAAATTGGTCTTAACATTGAACGGATTGGGACTAGGAGCCACCATGCATAGATAAGCCCAGAAAATATTGGTGAGATCACTGATCTTATCCAATAGATCTGAATTTGGGAAAGAGTCCTGCTGAACATCAAGAACAGCTATGCTTGAGCATGTAGATACCATGCTGAGTGCATTCTTATATCATAATAATACGTTGTGAAGAAAAATAAAAGTTTTCGGTTACTACCAGCCTTCCTTATGAAGATGCCCACCCTCATGGCTTGCTTTGCCTCCCAGATATTCCAATATTCTTGTGTCTTGTGGCAGAGAGAGTCATAAGCCTATCAGCTCAGTGCCCAGCAACAAGACCTTCCCTGGCTGAACATTGTACCACCAGCTTGGGGTTATCAGAGTGTGTAGGTATAGCCAGGTGGCTTATCAGAGACCTTGAACTTGGTACATGGTTAGAAAGTCTGCTTGATGCTTTTATCACAGATGTTTCTTCGCTTGGAGTGTTCTTCCTGACTTGGCCTAAATTCTTATCAGGAAATTATTTTGCATACTGATTAAAGTCAAGCAGTCTATTAATGGGAACCTGATTACCATTTATCTTTACAAATACTTACTCTAAAAAATAGAATTTAAAAAATGGGAAATACATAAAAGAATTTTATGTTTGTTATTGGAATTTTATCATGCAGAACTTGTTCACTTCTTCAGTGCAAGGAACAGAGCAAATTAGAAAGTGACAGAGAAGCAGGGAAGAGATTTGTTGGAGGTAGGAAAAATGTCCATCTATTCATGGTGAAATAAAGCAGTGTTTTGAAAAGTCTGCAGAGAAATTAGACCTTTCGAGTGACCTGGAGATATTGTCCTTGCTGCTGCTTAAGGACAGTTATCTGTATACAGCAGTGGACTATCACAGTGCTGTCTTTACTGCCAAAGATACTCCTTTGATCATTCCTATGTCCTAGGATGCTAGAATCTTCTTTTTCTTCTCTCATTTTCACTTTTTATTTTAAATATATTTATGTCTATCTATAGATATAGTTACTTATATATACATACACATAGTTCATGCAAAATTCTCTGTGAAACTATGTCAAATAAAAATATTAAATAAATCAGTTTTGTGTAATTATACAAATCTATATGTCCATATGCCAATCATATACACCATAAAATGTTCCAAAATTAATATATCATATGTTACATGATATCATATATGAATGAACAGGTGAACATTTCCTAATTAATATTTTCTAATACAACAATCTGCAAGGTTGGATTTTGCATTTCTCAGAATTATCACTGCCTGAAACAGAGCAATAGAGACAAGGATGCAAATTAATACATTGTTAGCTCCTAAGACACATTCTGCATCTACGCTGTATGAAAGATATAGCTAATATTCATAATATTCAGGAAATACTTGTTACCCTTTTCTCATTTTTCTGCTTCATCTTTGAAAGTCAGGGATGCAGGATACATAGGAAAAAAACCCCAGCTGACTAATATTGAAGGATGAGTTTAATCACTTTTGAAAAATGATAAAATTCGAAGTTGATGTGGACAGAATTTAAGAGGACTTTGCACCTTTGTAATTAAGACATAAGATGATCAGCAGACAAGGTCAGAAAAGCAAGTTTAAGTCCATTTGTGAGTATCTGCCAATTTGGCAGATACCCTACTTCTGAAGTATTCCTTTCTGGCAATTCTTGGAAGATATTTTCAAGAAAGATTATGTCATTAACCTTTTTTTAAGTATGCAAACTTTTATGATAGAATTTATATACCTTTACTGAAAATCTCTGCTTTATTTAAAATTCATTGAATGACAACATAGAAACAAACACAGAAGGAAATGTGATACTGCTGATATAAAATCACATCCCCCCCAAACCCAAACATTCCTGGGATTACCATGTTTCTCTTCTCCTGGATGAGTTCTCTGCAGGGCCTCTCTGCAGACCTGGTTCCCCACTTGTGACCTGGCCACAGCAGGGCAGAAATAATTGCCATGGGTGGTGGTGAAGATGTCTCAATACCTGTTTAGAGGAGTTTCGTACAGACTTCTGCTCACAGACACAAATGTTTGCCAACCATTCAACTGTGCTTTGTTCTATTCCTAATACTGTAAGTCACAGAGGAGCTCTCTCTATGCTTTTCCTTGTTAGTTTTTGAGGAGGCAAAATCCAGGCAGCTGGTTCCTGTCCTGTGAACACACTGTTGGCTGAGTTTTTTCTCTTGTGTATCTATATGCTGTGCCAGCCAAAATTTACCTACTACTGCTTTCACACAGACCTCATAATCACTTCAACAACGTATGCCAATTTTTTTTGCATACCTTATTCATGAAGCCTTTTCTTTCCTCATTCACTCAATTCATACCCACCTGCCTAAAACTGAACTTCAGAAATCAGATCATTTACTCCTGGGGAGGGGACATGCAAAGTTCACGCACAAACATCACACAAGTATTTAGAAGTTACTAGAGACATATTTCTGGTTGCATCTGGAGACTGTGAGTTTAAGCACTGATCATTAGCTCATCAGTAGTTTGAACAACAGAAATAAAGATTGGCTCTTTAATAACCTCTCCAATTTAATGGCTTTTTACCAAATCTAAATTTAGGGTCCCATCAGGTATGTCTGAGTGTTGTTATCAATTGGAGATTTTTCTTTTCTCATACTTACAGGAAATGCATTCTTCATATTTTACAATCACATTAACTGTTAAGTCTTTTGCAGGCAGTAAGCAATGACTTGGCTATTTATAGAGCAACCCTTTTATAGAGCAATATGCTTCACCTGTGAGTTTGTCTGTTTGAATCACAGGTTCCAAAACCACAATTTAACCCATTGTATTTGAAAAAAACCAAATAATTTTCTTAGCATATTTGATTTTAAAAAAAATTTCAAGCATTTTTTCTGCATTTTTTCTGCATTTGATGCCTATAATTATATAACCCACTCGTGTTTGCAATTAATCATCATCATGATCATAAACTGCAATAAGAAAGTAGTGCTGAAAATGGCCCCAACTAGAACTTCTAAATCCAACTTCAAATGTTTCTCCAAAATCATCTTTGAGGAGTCATAAAGTACAACCCCAAGACCCAGAACACCCAGGAATGAAATTGTATTGCTGACCTGTGGGTGGAGACGGGATGAGGAGGATTGTAGCTGGGCACCAGACATTTGTCCAGAGAGGACATCCGTGCTCTGCTGAGAGGAAAGGCTTCTTGGTCGCGCAGTGCAGTCAGATGCTTGCTGGGGCTGTCCAACACCCACAGACCACAGTGCCTGGTACTGGAGACCCCCGCAGCAGTGCAGGGGTCAGGGGACACCCACAGAGTCGGCAGTGAATGAGCAGCTGTAACTGTGGGAGGCTCCCCTGGTTGAAGCTGTGTGCGTGCTTGAGGGCAGTATGAGGCAAGAAGTGATGTTTCCGTAAAGGATTCTTTTCACACATGGAGTTTTAGGCTCAAAGTCAGCCTGTGGGTTTTAGAGAAGACCATCACCAATTGCTCTGTGCACCTAGAGCCCTGAGACAGCACTGCTTTGTGATATTCAGAGTGCAGCTGCCAAGTGGGACCCCACACTCGTCCTCATGTCGTGAGGACCTTGAGTGGCTGCAGCAAGGAAGGTGCACACAGGGGCTTGTTCACTGGTATAGGTACCCCCTGTCTTGGAAGGCAGAGTGCCTTTTCCTTTCCAAGTCCTGCAGAAAGGAGGTTCTTCTGCTCCAGCTTGCATCTCATTCAATCAGTAGAGCCTGTGTCACTGCAGTGCTGAGGGGAACATAAATGCTTACCTGAAAGAGGATCACTGAGGTATGAGAAGTGCTGTACTGAGGCTGAGGTGAGGTTAGAAGTGTTGACATGCCAATAAAAGCTCCATGTAAGAATGTTTAGTTAGTGTAAAAGGCAGCGAGGGAAAGTCTAAGGAAGGACTCGATGTCACGACGGCTAATCCTCCTCTCTAGTTTCTGACCTCTGTAAGACTGGAAGTAGAAGAAGTTAAATGAACTCTGTATAATTCTTTGTGTTTATCTGTCATGAAGCCACCTCATGATTCAGCATTTGTGTCAGCCTGTTTGGGGGAGGCTTTGCTGCGAGAGCAGAGGGCTGTGGCAGACCAGGACCGAGGCACAACCTGCTGGAATCCGTGTGAGAGAGGACATTCACTCTGTTCCTGCCTACACTTTGCCTTTTTTCCTCACTGATGTTGTTGACTCCAGATTCTGGGTGTTTGAGGACACGGTCATTTGCCATGCTCCAACTTTGAGGAAGAATTTTTCAATTTTTGACAAGGCCCTTAGAATCACATTGCAGAGGAAAGGGTGTATTATAATTATCAATATCAATAGTAATAAAAGTTTATTAAAGGCCATTAAAATGAAAGGGGATGGCTATAGATCCCATCACTCTGAATTGACTCCCTCCTCTTGTGTTAATTAGAAAACTCAGATAATGGTTCTATGGGGGAGTGCAGGGGAAATTTAATTATGAAAGTTTAATGGGCCACTATCTACTTCCTGCCAGATTAAAAACTGATGATTTACACTATTTTAGATACTACTGTGGGCTCGCTAACAAAATATGTTGCAGAACAAAGAGTAATGCAAGACTTCATCCAGAATGTTTTCTCATTTTCAAAACAAAGATGTAATAATGCAGACCTGAAAACCAAACAGCTATGACAGAGCTGTTACCACCAAAAACTGAGAGGAATTGTGAGCAGACTTTGTTAGGTTCTTCATTTTGTTGTTTGTTCTAAGTAAATAAAGAAGACATTTGCATAAGCAGAAATGTCAGCCCCCTCAAAAAGCAAAAAAATCATAATAATAAAAAAGCTAAGCTAAATTATCTGTAAGGCCATTTTTTCAGTTACTGAGGTAAGTTAGCAACACTGTTGATTTTTAAAAGTTCTAGGACTGGAATTTATGTTCACAAACATACAGTCCGGCTCTTCAGTCGATGTTCTTATTCCTACCAAATTTCATGGCAATTTTGAATAAACAGCTATTTAGTGAATTATTGTTATTATTATGTAATATTTTTTCCTTAAAAATAAGTGTTAGTTTGAAAATTCAATAAAAATGCTGATGGCATAAGTGTGAAAAGGATAAAATCAGTTGTCTGTAATTTCTCATTTTCAGAAGCCCCACATAGCCAGTTTATGGGGAGTTCTAGACAGAATTATTCACTTTTTGAAGAAGGTTGAAATCTGGCGCCTGAAATTAGAGGCTATTTTTGAAACATTAGTCTTTATGAACTCATTCTAGGAGTGATAATTCAGCAAAGTCTACAAAGCAGCTACAGGAATCTCTCTTCAAGCCCTCTATTCTACCTGCTGGTTCCATTTAATGCAGAGGTTTGTTATTAAATTTCTGTTTTCATTTAATTCAGTGGTTTATTATGAAATTTAACTCCTGTCCCTAAACACCTCTATTTTTAGTGAAAATACTGTATCATATTCGAGTGTGATCAAGATAAATTTTCAGGTTTATATATATATATATATAAAAGAATTAAATGCTTAACTTTAAAGGGGTTTTCTACCAAAAAACAGTGGAGCAAAAAATGCAATGTATCAAATGCAGTCTTTTAAAATGAGGGTAAAAAAAAAAAAAAAGAGGAGAAGATATAAAAGAAGAAACAATGCCCAAAAGCAAAAAAAAAAAAAAAAAAAAAAAAACCTTGAAAGCAGCTTGCTTGCATTAATGAAATGTTTTTNAAAAAAAAAAAAAAAAAAAAATCTAATGTACTCGGTTTCCTTTTCTGGATAGGTTTTGGTGTCCAAAAGTTGAGAACTCAGCATTATAAAACCAGGGCTGGTTGTCAGTTCTAATTTAGGTAGATGTAGACAGTTTTATACAGCAGCTTTGTGCCTGGAGCTGTCTGTCTTACAGTCAGAGGCCCACTGTGTCAGCTGCATGTCCTTGAACATTTCAGGTGGAATGTAGCTCTGGGAATTACCATCCTCCTGGACTTCAGGTATGTAAACTAAGTCTCCTACCTTTGCTAATTTATTATCAGGTAATGAAACAATATAAAGAAAGGGGGAAAAAAAGGTATTTGAATATCACTGTTCTCTCTATTCTTCAAAGACCTTAAACCACCTGGGTGTACATAGATTAGAAAATATTCATTATTCTTGATCTTTTCCACAGAAACTTGGTTTGTCTGCCTGCACCTCAGTTTGGACTTCTCATCGTACCTCTCTGTACAGCACAGCTGCCTTCAGAAAATTGTGTTTATTGAATGGGTATCACTTACAGCTAAATATATTTGCATCAACATAGAATCCAGCTTTTAATGAGCATAAGAGCCTACTGTGTTTTGAAGGTGCATCTAAACTCAAAAATAGTGTAAAAAAACATGACAGGGAACTATGGATGTCTAGACTTCCCTTGTCTAGACTTCAAATATGTAATGCTGAATGGAGATCAAAATCAAGTGGACGTCCCCAGAAATATAACTGAGAAGAACATGCATAGGAACATTTGCGTGCCTTGCCTTTTATTTGCAGTGAATGATTCACAGCTAAGCTCTGTAAAGTATTAGTCGGTTCACATCACTGTAACCACCAAACCTCAGGAAAAAACCAACAAACAAACTTATTTTTTTAGAGGTTACTCACACAGCTGTTACAGCTATAGGGCTTAATTTCATTGGCAATTTATATAAAGAGAGAGAGACAAAGAAATAAAAAATATTTAAGTCTATTTTAAGTGAGGTGTTTGGGTCTTTTTATCGTGATTCTTTATTTGATTAAGGTAGAGCTATAATTAGTCTCAATGTACTAATAAATTGCTGGGTTTTTTCCAGACATTTAATAAGGACCATTCATTCTCCAAGGGGATTGCAACCTGAAATCTTGCTGAAAGACTGGTGCTACAGCAGAGGACAAAGAGAAAAGAGGTGAATTAACTGGGAAAAATGCCAGTTACTGTCTTGATCACATGAGTGACCATATGCTAAATGACATGGTAAAATGAATGGATACACAGTGTGTTGATTTAGTTGCTTTCTTTTCCTTTTTCTTTCCTGTCTGATTGTATATGATGTAATTGTTCCGCAAAGCAGAATATCCACTCTTTCCTTACAGCGTCCACTATTGTGGGAATTATTGAAACATGCTCCCCCCTTTGAGTGGCACTTTTTTGACTAAAATGAGGGATTCAAAACCCTGCTAAAGTGAAACAGAGCTATGAATTTCAAGGCTTCAGCACTCTGAAGTGCTTTGGGTGAGAGCCTTGACTGGAGCAATTGGTGGAGCTACCGTAACATCAGTACAACTCCTCAAACACATGTACGCTAGCAAGGGCTCTCACCCCTTTATGGGGACTGGCATAGGTTTGAGGTTGGCTGGAAAGAGAAGCCAGGGATCTTTCCTTGGCAGCTCCTGAAAAGCCAGACACGCACTTGAGCACGAATGTGGATCTGGCAACCTCTCTGCTCTGAGTTGTGTCAGATCTTGGGATACGGATCTAATCCTGCAAGATGGTGAAGAGGACTCATGTACTGCCCAGCGTGTCAGGCTCCTCCTGCCAAGTCTGCACACAGATGTTACACGCACTTCCAGCTGAGAATTCAAGTAGAGAGTTCCAAGCGGAGAGCTCGGCTATCAGATGCCAAGGTATTAAGATGCAAATTCTGTGTTCTTTTTAGCAGAAGAAATCCAGAAATCTGGATTTAGTACCGAAGATGGAAAAAATACCATGCTGTAGCTAGTTGCCAGTTTTATTGGTATGCTCATAAAGAAGTTTATCTCGATATTTTCAGCAGTCTGCCTAGTCCCCTATGATTTGTATATGAAATACTTACAGGGGGGGTTTTCCCATAAATAAATAATGCTAAATAGTTATAGGATTAAAACATTCAATTTTTCAG
This sequence comes from Pomatostomus ruficeps, assembly GCA_013400735.1. Taxonomy (NCBI): domain Eukaryota; kingdom Metazoa; phylum Chordata; class Aves; order Passeriformes; family Timaliidae; genus Pomatostomus; species Pomatostomus ruficeps. Next base: position 219,770 of record VYZT01052853.1, read on the forward strand.
CTAGTTCTGTGACAGATGGCAAAAGAAGGGGTGAGTGCACAGATAAACACCAATATAAGGAACTAATATGAATCCACTCTGCATTCCCAGACAGCAAGTTGTTAGAGAAGATGGCTGTCACATAATTCCAGATTATTTGAACTGGAAAGTCTGCACAGGAACAGCCGTTTTTGGCTATGTGTTTGTTAAGTCCAGCCATCAGAGGATTGCCAACAGGGACTGCAGTGTTAATCATAAAGGAAGGGCTTCTTATGAGTCCAACCACAGCTTTTTTTTTTTTTTAACTGTATACCTAGACAATTAAACAAGTTAAACAAAAATTATATTGTTTCAGGCAGTTATCCACATGTGTGCTGACCTCATTTAGGGAAATAAAACATTTCACATTTTATTACCCAGAGTGTCAATGAAAAAATATTCAGCTGATATCTCATTAATGGTTTCATTTTCCCAAACATTGTACAAAGTCACTGCAATACAATGCCAAGTCAATCTACCCATTTGATCTCACATAACCTTCAGGGAACATTAATAAAATTCTGACTCAGATATGCCCTCAGTCAGTCTCTTTTTAGGCATACAGGTGCTTAAATGTCCTTTACAACCTACTGAATGGGATGTACATTCAAATTTAAGCACAAATGTCAATACTTTTTTGGACAGAGTTGCTTGCTGGAATGAAGGCCTCTGCATCAGAATAAACATAGTGGTTGATAAGAGTGTACATGGAGAATTTTGATTTGGGTTTACACAGCCGGTGGTATCATGAGGTTAGAAAATCAAACTGCCAGAGCAATTTAGTGTGTTCTTGTACCACCACCTGTGTTCTATCATTTGCACAATTTCCTTATTTTTAAGAGACTCAACATGCGTTAAAAAGTGTTTTTAAAGACTTTCAAACATTTCATTCAGGAATGGAGTTTTGTCAGTGAAGGAAAAAGAGCTTTTACAATTCTCTAGCAAAGTCATTTAGGACTCCCAGAGGAGGACTGGAAAAATCTATCAGCTATTGTAGAAAGTGCATTATAGTGGAAGGAGCTTAGTATGAAACACATGCAATCAATGATGGGGTACTTGAACTTTGCTTGTACAGTTATCTCCTTAGGGAAGGTATTCTGTAGGTGTTGAACTGTTTTTCAGGAGATCAAGAAGCCACAGAAAGAAATTAAAGTAGTTTGGTTTTTTTGTTTGGGTTTTTTTTTTTGTTTGGGTTTTTTTTTGTTTTTTTTTTTTTTTTTTTTTTTTTTTTTTTTTTTTTAAAGCCTCGACAGAGTGAGGAGGAGTATAGCAGACTGTTCCTGAATGCTGTGATTTAGAGTCACCAGGGCAGTGGTGAGGGCTCAGCCACTGGACATAAGGGATCCTAGGCAGGTAAAAATCTGTGTTGGAACTGGAACCTTTGAAGTATGATGTTCCCTCTTTTTCAGGTAGCCTGTTTTGTTTTGGCAGTTTCCTTTGGCTCATTTGTGCAACGGAGAAAGTACCACTCATAATAGCTGACATTAAAAAATTTGATTTTCCAGGTCCCATGCCATAGATCCCATGGATCCTCCTCACTCCCAGCAATGCCTTTGTCCTGCCTCAGTAGCTTCTGTGCTCTATTCAATGAAAAGGGCAGGAAAGCAGTGCTGTCTTAGCTGAGCACTTTGCCAGTACTGAACCTTGGTGAACCTTCTCTGTCCTGATGAACCTCATAGGCTTTTCTTTACACTTCTTTTCCACTCCCAGTGAAGTGGGGAGGGTTCCCCAACAGTTCTGTGCTTAGGGAATTCTCTGAGCGTTGAAGCTACTGTTTTTAATCTATTTGTATATGCTTTTTGGATTGGTTATATAATGTTGTCCAAACCCCCTTAAAATAAACAAAAACACCCATCATGGTCTTGTAATTAGATTTTTCTTTTTTTGGTGTTTGGCAAAGGGAAGGTCAGATTTGTAGACTCCACAGTCTTCAAAATTCCAACTAGTTTTAAATAACTCACTACAATGATGTATTCCTGAATTTGTCCAAGAGGAATATGTTCTATTCTGAACATAGTGCACTTTGTATCTGATCTGGATGAAATTCTCCAAGAGGTGAGAACAAGCAGGGGAGCGCCTTAGTTGAGAAGACATCTCAGGAAACACTGCTCATTCAGAGTCTCCAACATGGATGTGTGAGGAGAAGTCAGATAATCAGTCTTTGGCCTCTTCCTGAACCCAGAAGAAAAGTACATGGGACCTGTCAGGTCTTAATTTACAGCAGCCCAGAAAAGAGGAGGAGTTGCAAAGTTTGTGGCTACATCTTTCAATTACATTTGAATGCAATAATTTCCTTTTCTAAAATAATCTTTCATTTACAGGGAGCCTTCCTAGCCCATTTGAACTTCCTGTTTTGAGACAGATATAGCTTTTGGCACAACAGGACACTCTTCTGACAGACAGTGATGTAAACACCTCCATCCCAGTGACTCTGAAGATGGATCCTGGGAGACCAGGGTTCACTCACCCATGAGCAGGAAGAGCAAGTGTTTGAAAAGAAACCTTTTCACTGGTGCCAGGGACATGGATCAGATGTTAGATGATGATTTTGTTTCAACATTAAGATACTCTGTAATTGGTACATGTAACGAATGAACAGCTGCCTTCTTAATATCCTCTTCAGGATGAATTAGCAAATCTGTTTAAGATTGCGTTAGGATAGATTATTTTGGTATTAATAGGATGATTTAACTGATTTTGTGATCTAATATGCTTCCCAGTACTGTCTAACTTGTTGATGTGATCCAGCCTGACAGCTGAATTGCTCTTTTCATAGGTTAGTAATTATGACTTCAGTGACATACAGTTTTCAATGTTATTTTTGTTTAAGGAGTTTAATAAAAGGAATAAAATCAAAGCTAGGCATATTTTTTTTTTAAAGTAAAATAGGAGTCAGACCTTTGATGGCCTGGGTGTAGCTCAGCCAATCAGCCTAAAAGCTCCTTCCTTTGTTGTCTCACAGGAGAAGTGTGTGAACTGGAAATTTACTTGAAACCACCACAATAAATATGTTTGTTCAGGGAAAGTTAAAAGAGGTGAAGCAAGAAGTCTGACATGACTTCACATTTGAGGAAAACCCTGTTTGTGTCTAATACATTGCAGAAATTGCTCAAGAACATTTTGTCCTTGTGTCAGGATTGCCCTGTAATGCTGCTAATATCCTTAGGTTGAGACCCTGGGTTATCAGCTGTGTATGTGCCGATCATGCAAGTTAAAACTGATTTTTTTGAAATGTAGTTTTTGTCTGTGTGAGTTCATGACACTTGTTCCTTGAAGCCAGATCTTCTCCTTCTCCTGCATTTTCTTTTCTTTCTCCTTTTAGCTTCCACTGCAAGCTGAACACGCGTCTCAATAGCAGTGAAACCTCCAGATGGCACATTACCAATTTCTCATAAATTAGAACAGGAGAGATGTGCAAGGCATTGGAATTCTTTGAAATTTAGGTTTATAGGGATTATAGTCAGATGGGAAAGGTTGTTAGGTACTGGTGGAATACAGATAAGATTGTGCTGCTTTTATTTTTTTACTTAAAATGGCCATGAGACAATCTCTTGATGGCTGCAAAAAGTGTTCTGCACTTAGAGGTCTCTGTGATTTCTCATATGTAGATGCTGAAGGGAAGGGAATCCAGATCTGGTTCAGAAAAGGGAAATAATGTTCATAATCTCCATACAAGGCATGCAAGCCTATCCTGTTTGCACTCTGCCAGACCCTGGCCTCAAAGCCCCATCAGGGAAACCACAACTCCAGTTAAACACAGTGGCAGCTTTCCCTAAGCAAGAGCTGCAGTACAAGAGCCATTTAGTTCAGAGAGAACATCATGTTGGTGCCACACCACAGAACCCTCTCCACTGGCAGGCTCAGAATCAGCCTGGCTGGTTATGAATTTACTCCAGTTATTAAGAGCTAATTAAAGAAAAGCAATGCCTTGAAAAGTGTGAGATGAAATAAAGCACTCTGCACTGAAGAAAACCAGAGGAATGAAAAGGGTGTTCACTGCATTTCTCCTTAAGCCACCACTTTGTTTCACCGAGGGTCAGCACATCATTCCTCCTAATCACCTGGTTAGGGCCCCAAATGTAACCCTGTTAAATGGAATTCTTTGCTAAAACTGTCCTGATTAAGAAGCAGTCTTTCCCATCCACTGTTATCAGTGACCTATCATTCAGTGTCACCATCCTTCACTGTCATTAAGTAGAGTATGCATATACTGTAAGAGGTAAGATGATTTCAGAGACAACTATTGATCCTTTCCCAGTGGTCTATTGCTAGTTAATGAGCATTAGTTTCTTTAATGATGTTTAATGTTGGTGAGTTATTTTTAAGTGATACATGGCCTGACCCTGGGAAGTGCTGAACGCCCTTAACTCCCATTGACTTCAGCAAGAGTTGAGGGCACTCGTGGGATCAGCCCACAGGATTTGTGTCTGAAAAAGGCAGCAAAAGCTTCTTCCTGCCTTCAGGTAGGAGTGAGCAATGCTGTGAAGCCTGAGAAAAGAGCAAGTTCTCATAGAAGAGAGTTTAAATTTCTGTTTTCCTCTCTGACATTAGAATGGAAAATTTCTACATTGTCCATTCCAATGAACACCACTTTTCTGCAAGATCCTGATTTTTCCTTATTTTCTTCCAGTGCCTCTCACTATCCTCTAGCTTCTTTCCATGACCAAGAGGAAGGAAGAGGCATCTTGCAAACTCATCCCCCACTCCTGCTTGCCTTCTCACATTTCCTTTACTTCCAAATTAAATCTACAGGCAGTCTGTCACCACTACCTAAAGTTACTTAAACTCTAATGAATCTTTTCCAGTTGGCTTTCATTTCTGTGCTCTGCTGGAATTGCCTTGATTACCAAAAGCTGCCTCTTGGCAAAATCTCAAAGTCGAAGTTTCTTCTCCTCCTCTTTGACCTTACCATTTTTTTTGTAAATGTAATACTGTTCTGCTCAGTGTACTGTTCTGCCTGTTCCTTCCCCACTGCCTCTTCTGTTTGCACTGCTATTCATTACTTTATCATCCCTTTGGTGTGCACACCCCCTCCCTTTTCCAACACTCTGTCCACAGCACTCTCCTGTGACCCCCTCTTCAAACAATCAAGATTTAAAAAATATGGGGCAAAAAATATTTACACTCTCTCTCTCTCGGCATGTACAGTTTGTTCCTGTATTATTTGGTAATATGTCCAAGCTTCAAGAGACATAAAATTCAATTCTAGGTGATATTCCAGTTTTTTTCTCATACAGAAGAGATGATGTCTTTAAATGCTTGCATATGAGAACTGTACAGGGCTAGGAAAAAAAGAATCCATTTGACTAGAGAGAATAGATTTTGTTTCCCAGAGATATCAGCAACACTGGTTTCTGTTAGTGAAAAATGCCATGGTGTTTTGCATGGAGACATGTAAGTTACTTTTGGTCCTTTAAAAAAAAAATTTTTTTCACTGTTTCAGGTATTGTGCAATGTAAGTTATGGTAATTATACCATCTGACTTTACAGAAAATATTCCCACTCTGAACAGATGATAACTTCCATAGAAATTCCAAGATAGATTAGGTGTGCTGTGACACGTGTGCCAGGCAGTTGAATTTATCATTTTGGTGGGTAACTTCACATACAGAAGAAAGAAGAGAAAATACATCCTTGGCAGGCCTGTCCTGAAGAATAAGTATCAGAAACAGCTCATGTTAGAATTAATCCCCAGAGAAAGAGATCAATGTGCAGATGATGCCATTGTAATAAGATAACTTGTACAGATACATATCTTTGTCCTGCACAGTCATAATTTATTGCACAGATCTTGCTTGTACACTGGAAGTGGGTTGGAAAACACAATTGCACAGTGTGAGTAAGTTTAGAGACACTTTTTCTTCACCTCTGCACAACAGGCTGCTTTTTGTCCCTGTAGCTGATGAAATCACCAATTTACCCTTTTTTTCCATTAATGAAAGAATAAATGTGAAAGTACAAATAAAGAAATCCAAAACCAAAAAAAGAACAAATGTCTCCTTTTTCTGTGCTCCCAACCTCCTGTTTTGCAGGCAGCAGAGGTGCTGTGCTGGCCCTGGAGCATCCCGAGGGCTTGGTGTACTGCCAGAGCAGAGCAGAGCGGGTGTCCCGGTGTGCTTCCAGCCGGCCACGCCAGGGCCTGCCCTAGGGACTGTACCCTCGCTTGTCTCTGGCTTGCTGAAACAGCTTGAGAAGAGCTCCACTCCCAGCCATGCTGCCTCTCAGCAGCATTAGCAGCCTTTGGGATGAACTCGTACCTCTCAGGGCTGGGGAGTAACCTCGCTGACCCCTGGAGGGCAGCTGGGGCTGGACAGGGTTGCTTGGTTTGGGTCCTGGCTGGTACCACTCAAAGGGGGCTTCATGCTGGAGAAAGGGTTAACTGGGATTCTCTATAATTTGTTCCTATTTCCTTTCCCTCCCTTCAGCTCCTTCACAAAATGTTAATCTAATTGTGATAGTATCACTTTGATGACAATATGACAAGACAGACAAATTTGATTTTATTCTCCACAGAGCAAAGCATATGCTGCTTGGGAGACTTTGACAGAGAGAAGGACATAAAACAAATGGAGTTCATGAATATACAATTTTTATTGTACACAGTAGTGACATCCAAACTTCAGAGAATAGGTGGGTGAGACTTATGCTTTACTATTGAGATTAATGGGTACGTAAAAAAGTGCCAACAGAGAGTACTACAGTTTATGTTAAAAATGTCGACGTGGATAAGAATAATTTTCTTCTCAAGATGAATGATGCATTTAATGGCTGTGAGACATTCATGGCCAGTAGCAGTTCCTCAAAAGTAATTTTTTGTTGTTATTGTAAATTACATAATCTTAACTGCAATTATAGCCCTGTTTAGGTAAAGGTCAAGTTAGTACAGTGGATGGTTATAAACTAAGAGGGAAATTGGTAAATTTATTCCCTTGATGAAAGCTTATGAATGATTTTAAGCAAGATAATTTTTTTGTAACTCTATTTCTACTTTAATGTAATATAGCAAGTAAAGACAGCACACATTAACAAAGGGTAAATTAGATTTGTCTAAGTAAACATGTATCTGCAATAGGAGTAGTGTTGCTGTAGTAAGGACAGTCTGAAGGTTAAGTGTTCCATGTAAATGGTATAGATTCATTCTCGTGGAAAGCAAAAGGAGGGACAACCTCTGAAAAATTGCCTTTGATGGAATGCAATCTGTGCTCTCCTGAGCAGCACATGAATACTCTGCAAAATATGAAACCGTACCCATCTCTCGGTCATAAGAAATTGGTTAGAGTCTTTCGGTTTCAAAAGCCTGCCCTCAAACAATGCAATCTTCTTTGCAGCCCCTTCAAACTAATCAGGTTTGTTTTGTTAATATCGAGGTTAAAAAAAATTAAAATCAAACAAACCAAAGAGGGAGAAGGTGCTTTGTATGCTAATGGAGGGTGTTAGGAGTTTTAGCACTCAGTTTTCATGCGTTAAAGTAAAATATGAACGAAAGCAGTTAAAGTCTTGGGAAGCTGTTCAGAAGGAGAAGGAAGTTTTCCCAAATCAGTGGCAGGCTCTTGCTCTGAAGAGCCCACGTTGGGCTGTTTCACATTTCCACAGTATTTAAGTGAAGCCAAAGCATCGTTACACATAGTTGCCATTTCTCTTCTGAGAACTTTTACCTTCGTGGGCCATCACTGATCGATTTATCAGGCTGCTTTAAGTATGACTCAGGGTCTCCTTCACTCCATCAGGCCACAGAGATGTTATCCTTTCCTATTTGTTCCTCTTTTGGAGATGTACATATTAGATAATTAGTGGCAGAAAATCTCCTTTCTGTTCCTGTTAGATGCCAGGGACCTTCAAACAATTTACATAAAAATATATGTAGAACACAGTCTAATAATAAAATACAGTGCTACATGTTTGGGCTTTTTTTTTCCCTTTCTTTGACAGATGAACAGCAATGGCTTGTTACTTGAGTTTGCCACCAATTAAAATGCACATTGGATCAGCTCTGGCCTGTCACCTACCATTATTGAGAAAAGTTGGCTGTGGTCCAGGTTTTAGAAGACTGGGATTTTTTT
>VYZT01052853.1:227878-239042 GCA_013400735.1 Pomatostomus ruficeps
CTTGGGCATAGTGCTTCTCATCTCTGGTCTGTAAACTCGGCCAGATAATTTAGATGTTGGGCAGTCCTTGCATCTGCTTTCTGGGGAGTTCCCTCACTTAAGGCACCTGGGAATACCTAGGCATTTTTGTTATATGCATTTTGATTGTGGCAAGGGGAAAAGTCTCCCTAATCTGTCCTGTGTAGGTATTATTTGAGCTGGTCTGAGTCCAGTACAGCACCTTTGGGCCATGATTAGTTTAGACATACATTGATTTCTGGAACTTCTGTTAAATTTTGTTTCACCTCACTTGCCTTTGGACCCTTCTAATCTTAACAGTAACAGTGAATAAGGAGAGATGTGATCTCATCATCAGCAACAGTGAGTTATTATTAATTTTAAATCTGAACTTGAACAAGCCCAAAAGAGCATAATCCTACTGAACAACAAATACAAAGCATTTCGAATATCTGGGCATGAATATGAGCTATTGCTCCAAGTCTGAAATGAAGTCCAACAGGGGAAAAAACATCAGAACAAGATTCATAGACTCATTTACAACTTTGCTTTCATGAATTACCTACTACAAAGCAGTTTGAAACAGCAAGACCAGAGCCTGATTATGCAGAAATGGCACCAATATTTAATGAAATGAAGTATGAAATGGATTATCTTGGAAATCAATGAGAAATTCAATTTGTAAGTTAGTAAAATGTTTAGGTAAAATTTTTCTGAAGTGTTCTGGTTATTGTCCTCTTTTATGAATGAGGCTTCAACTTTAAACATGCTGAGCTGCTGAGAGCCACAGCCCTTGCTAATGTCACCTCTTTGACACTTGTTTTGTGTGAAGGTAAATAGCAATAAGATGGAAGGCAGTAGAAAATAAGGTCCATCGCCATTGCTCATTATTTGCAATTTGTGGAGTGTGACAGCGTGTTCAGCAGTATGCATACCAGGAATAGAGGAGGTCTTTGCCTCCAAGAGCTTGCAGTCTAACACAGGTACAGATAAGCCTGATGTAAACCATTTAGAAAAAGATTTAGGATGGCATTTAAAAAAAATTCTTATTAGTATCCATATTGTCAAATTTGAGATGGACATCATCTTTGGAAGGATACAGACACATGAAAAGACCTGATATCAGATGGTCTCTCTTTTGAAGGGACTGGAATGATAAGAAGATGCTATCAGGAACCCTAAGGTTGAAGAAAAACATAAAGCCGACTGTGGAAACACACAGGTGGGCTCATATTAAGTTGGCGCTTTAGGTGGGATAAAGTAAGCAAAAAGATCCAGTAGAGAGATGTTCCAGTGTGCAGACCTGTACTGAGTGAAGGAGAGTTTTGGAAATAAGGCACAGTCAAAAGTTAATATGGAATAAGGACTGAAGAATAGGGTATTTTGAATACAAAGTGATGTGAGTTGGGTGGTTTTCACCATTTCATGGAGCCCAAGCAAGGCACTTTATATAAATAATGCTTTATTTTATATGTCATGGATTTCCCTCAGTTTAGATGCTGCAAGGTGCATCATTATAACTAAGTAAGAAAGAAGAAAATCACAAAATCAGCCTTAAGGTAGATTTGTTTTTCATTTTGGTTACGAATATGGTTTTCCTCAAAATTGCAAAATGAATGAAAATAAATCCAGGAAATTTGAGGTTGCACCTACAGCTTTGTTGCTTCTTGTGGACTTTGACACATGCAAGCACATGCATATGCACAAGAGGTGAAACTCAGCTGGAAGCATGAGCAACCTCTGCTCGGTCCAGAAAATAAAAAGCACCATAAATATGGGGGCAATGTGTGATAGTTCACTGCTTTGAGCTGGATCAGCCTGGGCATGGTGCTCATTTACATTCCTAACACTTACATTGTGTTTTACTGTACTTCAGCGTTAATAAAAATGGCTAATTAACTGAAACACACCCAATATTGATGGTGTACTGTAAATGTCACCTCTGAAATACACAGGACGTTCTCAAAGCAGCACATTCCCGGGAGTGCGGGAGCCCCTGGAACAGATTTCCCTCCACGTGGATTTGTTCTGCGGGAGCTCCCTATTGTGCTCAGCTCCAGAGCTGTGGCTCTGCATCTGTCCCTCCACAGTTCTGTGGGAAAATTTGCAGAAGGCCGGCGTAACTCATTGTTTCACTTGCATGGTAATTAACAACTCCAGCAGTGGCTAGGCGGCCACCTCTTCCTCTCGGCTGAATGCTAAGCTTGACCTATTCTCCCCTCTCCCCTCAGTTCACAACTCCTCTCATCTTCCAAAATTATGTGAGAAATGATTTTTCATGCTATTTGCATGTTTTAGAGCATCCATCATTATCATATGCACTGACAGCTTTATACTTCAGCTGTGACAGAGCTTGAAAAATGCTAGTCCTATCAATCAACATATTGTAGGTTTCCAAAATGAGATCTTCTCCAGCTGACATTTTCTTTTGCTTTTTCTTTCATTCTCTTCTCTTCAGCCGCAATCTATGGCTTGCTTTTGCTTTTCATTTAATTGCAAAATGTCTATAGATTTTAAAACACTGCATTAGAATGAAATGCTTCTGACCAGCTTCAGATTATTTGATTGAATTACTTTGTCATAAAACTTGTGTATTTTCATCACAAATACTGACCTCGGAGTTATTTTAGTAACTATCCTATTTCCAGTGGGCTTAGCTTTACCTGCCCACGTTATTTATGCACATTAATTTCACTCTCACCTCTCAGCCTCTCAGCCAGGCAACAAAATAGGATTTCTCTAAATTTTGCAAATATTTGGTTCCGGTTAATAATTGTAACTGGAAGTAACATTAAACTCAAGAAATCCACTCCCAATATATGATTCTGTCCTAAAGCTGCTTTTTCTTGCATTATTTTGGGCTGCTTCTGAAGTCACTTTTTAAACATCTCTTTGCCAGTGAACACACTAAGCATTAAAAATTTGAAGCTGTCAAAGATCTTTTTCAGTGTTTATGTCAATTATTCTCTCTTGTGTCCCCAACAAATAATATAAAAAACCACTGTTTTGACAGCTAACATTATGGTTTGCTGTTAATATACTCAGCCTTGAGAAAACCCATAAAGAAGCAAAAGAATTTTAAAAATCAATCCTGGTGATGGAGTTGTAATGTTGAATGTTAGTTGGTTCAATATTAGATTTCAATTATATTTAGCAAAAGCCACCCTGTGTGAAAACCAGGGAAAATGGAAATTTTACTTACAGAAATAGTAAAAAGAATTAGTCATAGTGTAAGAATAAATTGAAAAAGCTTCTTCATGAAGTTTTGATTGAGAACCACAATACTATAGTTTAAACCATTTGTTTATGTCTGAAAATCTTCCGGATTAAATATTCCTAGTTGCTGCAAACTGTTACATTTGCCAAAGGACAGGTAAACTGAGAATGAAAACACACTGGAAAGCAAACCTACTAGTATTTCATTAATGATTTTTTTTTACTGCCACATTTGAAGCCAAGGCCTCACTTTATTGAAATCAGCAGGAGTTTTGCCACTGATTTGGCCAAGACCAGGACTTCACCCACTGCACTCACACAGCAATCTGAGTGGCTGCAGAGTTACCTCTTCCAGAGCTGAGCACAGACAAGGAGAAATAAATGACTTTGAGGTAAGTTTTGGGATAAAGCGCCCATCCTCTCTAGTCCCACGGTTGTCAGGTTGCAACCCAACCTCAGCTGCTTTGTTTGTTGCAGAGTTTTTGAGGTGGCAATTTTAATAAGGGATTTAGTATGGAGCTATAAAAACATTTTGTTGGCAGGCGAGATTAGCCTTGTTTGCTGATGTCATTGTGGAAATATGCAAAGGACTAAATCCTGAAGATTTTATTCAGGGCTCAGGAAGCTGAGAAACCCATGAAGTTTATGGCAGGAATAATCTGTGCCACAGCCTCCATCCAGGGACACAATAGGGATTCTGGAAGTAAAGCCTCTGGCCAAGAAAATCCTCCCACTCAGTCCCCTTCAGTATCTCTCCCTCTGCCATGGAATAGGGTCAAGCACCAAGTGAAACCACAATATTAGAGCATGTTTATTGTTCTCCAGTAGATTCTATAATCAGAGGACGAAAAAGGTGAGTAAGATGCAAGAGCAACAGAGCAATTTGTCTTCTGCCTGCAGTTGATGCAGGTTTCACAGAAGTACTGAACAATTGATTCAGTGTAATGCTGAATTTTAATCAAATGGGAGAATAAGCCAACTTTTAATCAAGATTTTCCATAATGGATTATTTTCTTAATTGAATGAGTTCAGGAGACAAACAAATACAGCTTAGTGCTCAATGGCATTCTTTAAATATTGGTAAGCTTTCAATCTCAAATCACAGTGGAAGACTCTGGAATAAAACCTCCACAGAACACAGCTGAAGGTTACATTCATCTTCTTAAAATAATGCAGGGTGTGCAGGGAAGACCACTGCCAAATTAATTCATATTTCAACACAATTATGCCTACTAAAATGTACACTAAGGAGACCAATCCTAAAGGTCAGTTGTAGATCTAAATATGAAGCTGGTTACCTTTTTATCAGTACAAGAGAGAGAGTGATTTGGAGAAATAATTTACAGGTATGTCAAAATTACTCTCAGTAAAAGTGGAGAAACTTAAAATCCAGAGATTTAAAAACAAGAAAAGGAAAAAAAGCAACAGAGACCCTGACTGTGTTTAGGTGAATTAATATTTATAGAAAATACAGTAAAATATTTTACTTTTAAAATATTGAAAATATAATTGTCATAGTGGCTGAGAAGCGTAAGTGGCACAGTTGATGTATTGGATTGACACATTACTCTTAAAGGAGAAAAAAAATATATTGTCAGTGCAGGTGACAAGATAGTGTCTTAATGGAATTACCCCAAGGAATGATAAACTGTGAATGAGAGTAGGAAAAATTAAAATAAAGTCTATGAATTCTTACTCTCTCCTGATAAAGCACAGAGTGATTCTGTGGTTTATCAAAGACCCACAGAGGGGTTTCATTCAGCAGCCCCTCCGTTGATCTTGTTCAAATGTGTCTTCTATTCTAAAGGACTATAAATTGCATAAAAAGAGTCTGTTTGGAAATTTCTTACAGAAGTTCTGCTTTAGGGAGTGACTTGGTGTCAGCCAGCAGGTTCCTTTAGGAGACTTGCCCAACAAATGTAAGGAAATATTTTTTGCTCTGCAAAGGGAATTGAAGGTAGAGTCCTCCCTCCTGGAAAACGTGCCTTGAGATCTTTTATTAGCCCTGGTGCATGAGAGACATCAGACCAAAGCTGATCCAGGGCAGTGGGTCCCCGAGCACACAAGCTTGTTGGTTAATTTGGTGGTGAGAAGGATTTTCTATTCAGCTGCAGAGCCCTTAAAGTCTTATCTAAATTTTCTTTGAAGGTCTCTTATTCTATATGTAAAGTTCTTGACTTAAATGTTTCTGTTCTATAGAATGAAAACTTTTGCAAGTCTGTTTGGAGGAAGTTCTGTGAAACATTAAAGAGACACTGATATTGGTGTCTTGTCCTTTCTCCTTACTAAAAGCATCACACTGTCTTCTGGGTATTTTATTTTAAGGCCTGCAGCAGCTAATAACACACACTATAAAATGCATTTTCCCTTTATCAGTAATTGAATCCTACTCCTGAGTTCCTGTGGAGTTGTTTCCTTTTATTATGTAAAGAATGCTGAGAAAACCCTGCCAAACTCATGCTATTGGCTATTACTAAATATTAATATTTGATCAGCATTCTCTTTTCCTGTCTCCCCATTCCCCCAAGAGCTACCACTGAAGCAGAGCTGTGTGAACAAGGCAAGAGTGCCACATATTTGAGGATTTTTCTGCTTGCTTCATCCCATTCTCCAAGAACCTGCTTTCCAGCTGGACACCTGTCAGTAACATTTTACTATCGATACATTATAACTCTGATAAGTAACTAAAGATACAGGCAATAATTAGTGATAAAAACCTATGGTTTATTCACTGAACGTTGCAACATTGATATAAAAAAGGTACATTTATATTTTAATTGTGGGTAAGGCTAATTCTCAGGTACGCAAATAAGTCAAATGTCACCCAAGCAAGTCTTTCCTCCAGAACAGAATAGAAGCATTTATCCTTTGATGAAAATCATTAATGTACTTGATGGTATGAATCAAATTCTCCCCTTAAACACATATGGATTTTGCTGCTTAAATAGGAGCATGACTATGTACCAAAACCAAGATTATTTATATTAAAATTTCTAAAACTTGAAACCTCTGTCAATTCAAAATCCTCAATTACCAACAGTCATAATTTTGCTTGAAGGCCTTTAAGAAACTTTGATTCAATAGAAGGTTTTATTTGGAAGTCCCCTGATAACTGAAATCAAGATAAAACATTTCTACATAAATGCAAAGGGATGATTCAGAACAGATATAATCCCAAACATTGAAACATGTATACTGTGAATTTTATTTACTAGCAGGTAGAAACTGCTGCCAAGCACTACAGCAAATGCCATTGCTTGAACTGAAAGGGCAACTGCTCTGAGCTCTGGAGTTAAGATTAAACCATCTTAAGTGTATTAAATAATCATAGCTCATTAAAATATATTATAAGAGTTACAAATTATAGCTCCAGAGTTCTGCAGACTCTAACCAGATTCACCCATACTTTAGTGGATGAACTGAGGACAAATGCGCAAGGATACAAGAAAAAAAGGATAAAAAATACTGAACAGCTATTGCATTGTTCGGGGCAAAAAATACCAGATGTGTATAAGGAACAGTCTAGTCCTTTATTGCAAAATGTCTATAGTTTAACATTCTACCTGTGGCATTAGCTATAAAAAGGATACTTTTAAACCCCTAAGTAAGTAGGATAATAGTATCCTAAATCTAATAAAATGTGACATCAGATATCAGAAAATATGATTTTCTGCCAACCAGGCTGGTAAGCTACTTTATGTGACACTTTTCAAAAAGAGAACATTCTTCCTATGTCTCTTAACATTGTGTCTGAAGGGGTAAACTGCCAGTTAGGGGACATGTGTGACGATGAAGAGACCCTCTGTGCAGTTGACATGTTGTCCACTCATGTATGGCTGCATGTCACCTCATTTTTGCTGTTCTAGGACCTGGGGCAAGTATTTGATGCAATACTGGCTTTTTTCCTTCTCACTCAATATTTATTTTGTCTTGCTGTTTCCAAAGCTCTGTAAAATTGCTTTGATAAGGAGAGGTGGTGTTTTTTTTCTTTTCCCTTTTCTCTCTGTTTTTTTTTTGTTGTTGTTTGGGGAGGGGGGGGGTGTGTGTTTGTTTGTTTGATGGGGCATTTTTTTGTTTTGTTTTGCGCAATACCTTTCTAAGGTACTTCAGACTCATAGGGGATCTTGCAGGTGATGCTCAGTATTTCACAGGATTTGTAAGTGCTTCTCACATGACAGAAAACTAAAGGGTGTTGGTCTGACTGGGAGACAAAAGAAGTGTGTGCTATGCGAAGGAAAGATGTGTTCTCCAGGATGCACTTTTCCATTAGCAGGCATAGTTTCCCTTGCACAAAAAAAAAGTCAGAGGATAAGTAGTTTCCAGAGTGCCTTTCCACTCCTGCCTCCCATTCCCTGGCTGGGATATTCAGAAGGAAAAGCAATCACCTTGTTTTTCACTCAGCCCATACCAACCTCCCCCACTCATGGTGCCAGCAAGCTGCTGTCTTCCTTGAACACAACCAAGAGACCAACATGGGCTGAAATAAGCCAGATATGTTTAAATTGCTGGCGTGGGGATACACTTGAGTCCCTTTCTTCCTCCCTGGTTCTACAAACAGCATGAACCAACACCACACCTTGATGTGCTTACGTTTATCTTCATAAAACTTCATTATCAGTTTAGCTGGGGTGATGGCTGATCTAGAGCTATCATCCCACATCTCACATTCCCATGCCAGTTTGAACCCTGAACTGCAAGACTGGATGTGTAATCATAATCTAAATATCACAATACTAAATATTTTGTATCTTTTTCCTGCTAAATTAATAGCAGAAGTGGTAACTGAACGTTTTGGTAGCTTTGGTTTACCCTACCATAATCATGCTAGAGTAAGACACAGAAAGGCGACTGTCATGCAGCAGCTGAAGCTTTCTCATGTCTCCTTTGGGTATGCCATAAAACCATAAAAACCTGTTTCCCTGAAGGAAAGCTGAGCTAGGAAGGGGGGAAGGCAGGAAGGAAGGCTTCTGAATTGCCTACACCAGAAGGAAGACTGGCCAAAGTCACACAATCCTTGCAGGAAGAATACAGACGTTTTGAGCTGTGCGTGTAACAGAAGACACACAAATATATTGTGCAAGACCCATATGCACAGTGCTGTCTGATCTGCAAACAGTGGCAAAAATAGTCAAGACTGCTCATTTTAAGAAGCTTTTGACAGTTGCTGTCAAGTTGGCACTTGTACAGCCAGGATAGGAACCTTGTATGGGAAGAAAGACAGAGATATGTGTGGAATTACTGTTCTCATTCAGGCATGACCATTTTACCTGCCCTGAGCCCATTAGGCCACCAGTTTTACAACTCCCAGACACTTCCACAGCTCAGGATATGTTCTGTTATGTAAATATGAAAGCTTTTTTTTTTTTTTTGCCATGAGAAATTGAGAAATGAGGAATTCTCTGCAGTGAATTTGTTAGAAGACATTGGAAGAAGAATTTGTAGGCAAAGATTCAGTCTGGTTTCATCAAGATAAGTGTGGGGAAATAGAGTCAGTGCCTTATTTTAAAACTTTGTACAGTATTTGAAGCATCACTTATCCATCAAATATATTGTATTTGTAAAGAAAACCTAATGTTACTATGAGGTATAAAGATTATATTGTCATTCATCTCAAATAGCCTCATCTCCATTTTAGTCATATGGACTATTCTGCAAGTACTTGCAGTGAATTTTGAAACCTTAAATCACCTTATTACACAGAAGCTTTCATAATTGTAAGTCCACTGAAAATTTCCTACAGTAATAAATACTTCTCTCTCCATAATGAATGCTTTTTCTATTTTGCATGCCTTAATATTTATCTTCCATTCATGTGCTTGACAGGCTTGGTTATTCAACTGAATGACATAGCATTATACAAAAATAACTCTATTTTTGTCAAGGGCTGGAAACAACCTTCTTCTCTTCCACAGCAGCTTGTAGAAAGAAATATAAAGCAAATGCAGAGCGTGAGCCTGTGACATAAGGGGCAGAAGAAAATGCAGTGATGGCGCTGCCCAGGCTCCACATGAATTTCGAGCATCACCAGGATCTTTGTGCCCAACTTCATGTGCTCATCTTCCCCTCTACACCAGAACCTCCCATTGCTGTGCCAGGCTCAGAAGCTCTGAGTAAGAATTTTTCTTTTTTTTCTTTATGATTGTCCCATCATAAAACACCTTTGCAACACAAAAGTGGCATAAGGGGGTCACAGAGGTGACAGCACCCAGTTGACATGCTTTGAAGTTGTCATTGTTAGCAGTAGAAAAGCCACATTTAGCAGTGGTGATATCTGTGTGGGAGGTTGGGTGGCCATCCTTGAAGGTCCAATTTTTATAATACTGAGAGACAGAAAGTGTTCACCACAAATGTTGGGTTTGGTTTGCTTGAATCGTTTTTCAGAGGCAGTGGTGTCATTCAGCCTAAAACAGGGAAGGATTTCCCAATTTTTATTTTCCTCATGCCTGGGTTAGATAGGTAGGTTGGTCCCAAACTTGCTGGGAGCAGCACTTTCTTCAGGGAGGAAAGCATTCCACAGCCCCACATCTGCCCTGTGGTCAGCCAGCAGTGGCCTCTGGAGCAGTACAGAAGTGACAAAGAAGGGGCTGTGCTTTGACTTTATAAGCTTCAGTTGTTTCCTGCCATCTTTATTAGAAATTAGCTGCTACCTTTTTTTTTTTTTTTTCATTTTATGAGCATTTTAATTATAGTTTCCCTATTTCAGTTCTACTAAATATGAATGAAGCAGGTGAAGTGTAGCCCAGTTGGAGCATTATACTGTTTAGTGCTGGTTACTATCTTTAGCAGAGAAGCTGGAATTCATTCTCATCTCATTTGCTGAGCGCTCTATCATTAAAGTGTCATTGAGAACTGACACCACTTAATTTTAGCAGCTTTCAATTCTCGTTTGCAGCAAGAATAGCTTTAAATGGAGAGGAGTGCAAATTACGGAGAGAGGGATATTTTTACACCACACTCAGCATTTTATCAAACAAAGCAGCCTCACGGGGAATAGGGGACAATACATTATAAAACCAAACTCTCCTCTGATGCTGGTAAATGGGTATTTAATCTTTCTATTGCAGGCATCCACTCTGATGAGCCTGTAATGAATATACTGCCTGGGACATTATCTGAGCTGTTGTGTTTTCCTATTCCCCAAAATATCCTTTAGTTTTTATTTTGGGTGTGGTCAAAGAGCAAGCTGGGGAGCTCAGCTGCTCCCTGCAGACCACAGAGGAATCTGTACCTTGTTGCAGGCAAACCAGTTCAGGACATATTTTCTCTTCATTGCATAATTGCCTTTTCCTCCTGGTGCTGTTTGAACCCTTAAGGGGTTAAGAAAATCACTTACTGGGGATTGGTGGCAAATTTTAACCCATTCAGCTTGGCTTCCCTGCCTAATTGGATGTAAAATATCCTCTTCTTGCATTGCATCTTGAGATACTGCCTTTCCCTTGAAAATCTGGTACTGAATGGATGCTGTCTTGTGTGCTACCTTTTCTCTTCACTTACATATGTAAAAGTTGAAATTTCTAGCTCCCAAACTATATAATCTTCCTGCATCTAAGGTAAAATATGCAGGTGTATTGTGGTAATTAATTTTGATGCCAGAAATACCAATAAATAAGTTTTTTGGGATAAAATGTTAGAATACTTTTAGCTAAGGATAAATGTGTATTCAAAGGCATATCTAGAGTGTTATACAACTTGACAATAATGCCCATAATAATATCACCTTAAAGGTATAGATGTCTGCAGTTCTGTAGAAAGTCAATACTCTGAATCTGGAAGGATTCATACTGAAATCATGGTCCCCATCAGCCTACACTTCTAACCTGTGGTGATGTCACATGATTGAAATATGATTAATCTGGTTTGAATTAAACCTCTTTTAACAAACACTGCTGACTTAATACAGACAATTTTTGCCCTGATGGTTTCACTGCAGGAAGTGTAGCACTGGGTCAGG
>VYZT01052854.1:0-34894 GCA_013400735.1 Pomatostomus ruficeps
CCAGGTGGCTGCAGGACCCACACAGGGGCTGTATTTCCACCCCTATAAAACAGCACTGTTGTAAAATATATCAAGTTTAAATTTTTTTTTTAACTTCCGTCAGTCTTCACAATCACAGAATGAAAAGGGTGGAGGCCTGATGAGTTCAGCATCTCCCCAGGCTGGGAGCAGCACAGGAGATGCACAGAGAGAACAACCAGCAAGGGCCAGCAAGGGCCAGCAACCAACAGCAGCTCCAAACAACAGCCCTGGCCCANCAAGACAACAGCCCTGGCACAGTGGGAGTCACCTGTTCTGGGAAAAGACTGATCAGAGAACCCAGCAATCAAGACCTAATTAACATCAGAAGCAAAGAAGATCTGTAAAGAATGGGAAGCCAAATACTCAGAACTCTGTAACTTGGAACCAATGAACACGGAACCAATGGATCTCTATGGGCTTTTACTGTATAAAGTTTGGGGAAAATCGGGTAAAATTCACGTGTCATGGAATGATTTTCTCTGCACACCCAGGCTATGTGTGAAGGAAATGATTTCTGTGGCACATCCTGGCCAGAACACCATCCTATCCCGAAATAAAGTAATGCCTTGATTCTCTAACACTAAAAATGTTGTTGGAGAGTTTTTGTTTTTCCTGCAGTTTTTTATGACAGCAGCAGTACACAAAACAGGGCGCTGATGGCTCGATTTGCAGTGATTTCAGTGACCTGCAGCAGCCCTGCCTCAGTCAGATCCCCTGGAAGCTGCTCTGGCCCTTTCTGCAGCAGGCACCCAGCTGGGGCTGTGGTGCTGTCAGGTCCCTGGAGCAGAGAGCTGCGTCCTCCACGTTACACAGAACAGAGCCAAAGAATTCTGGGACCGAATCCAGCAGTGAAAATGCACATCCTAAGGACACTGAGCAAATTTTGACTGACTCTGTCTATATTCCACCGCTTCCTAACGCCTTAAAAAACGCCCAATCCCCCTGCACAGCTGGGGAAACTAAATATCATTCTAATTGGTGGGAATTTTTGTTATTTTGTATATTATAATACACTAGTACCATACACACCTTTGGACATGGAGATGTTCTCATTTCTTACTTGTTGAGGCTTCCCCGTGTAATTTTGGACGTAGCAGATGCTCCCCTGCACAAACAGCTACCCACGGCCGAGCTCATCACCGCTGTCACAGGAGCTGGAAATCAAAACAAGCAATGGAGGAGTCACAGCAGGAACATGAACTACAGAGGGGCCCACTGAGCCACAGCCTTTCCGCTGGTGAGCCCCAGCCTGTGCCGCCGTGGAAATCATCTGATGCCATCCACAGAAACACCAGGTCTGGAATCCTGCCTGAACTCCACTTGGAGAGACAGCTCTCAGAGAGCTGATCAGCCTTCAACCATGAGCCCAATTAACTGATTGGAAAATTCAATGCACATCTCCTTAGCGTTGGAGAATCAAAAGAAAACAGCTTGATGAACTTCCAGCTAGTGTGCATAATACTGGAGAACTTCATGTTCTTTGTTAGTGGTACCAGTGGTCCTAAAAACTGTAAAAAATGGCTTAGCATGATTCCCTTTCTTTGGTTTGGCTTGGGTTTTTTTTTATTTTCCATGGAAATCAACTTTGTTGAAAGGAAAAGTAAAATAATGAATGTAAAAAATGCTTTCTAAAATTAAATGTCGCTGTCATTTGACAAAAACTGTCAAAAAAGGCTTAGCATGATTCCCTCTCTTTAGTTTGGCTTGGTTTTTTTTTTATTTTCCATGGAAATCAACTTTCTTGAAAGGAAAAGTAAAATAATGAATGTAAAAAATACTTTCTAAAATTAAATGTCGCTGTCATTTGACAACAACACTGGCAAAATTGCAAACAATTCTGTTAAAAAAATTAGTCCATATTCAATAACAGCTGGCATTAATTAAGACAAAATTAAAATTTTAACCTTCAAAATATGTTATGGTTTCTCGGTATCATGAAATCATAGTTGCTGTATCTTCTGACATTTTCAAAGTTAATATTTGGACATTTAACACTGATAAGAATAATATAATCCTCACAGGGGTCTGAAAAAACAGTATTTGCGTTAATAGTCCCATTATAACTGGGATTGGCAGGGAGGGACCCCCGAAAACACCACGTGGTTTGGAGACTTGTGCCACAAATTCTTTCATGTTAACTCTTGGATCTGTGTTTGCTCTTCCTCAGCACCAAAATTCAGTCTCTCTGAATATATCTGCATGTCAACAAAATACTCTGTAGTGAAGTTGTCACCTCACTCATGTTGGGTATAAATACTCTAATGCTGCTTCATCTCTTTAGGATGAATATATCCTAGATGCACAAATTGCCTTTTATCTTTCATATAGCGTCACATTTGAATAAGTTTTTTTTCAGTCATCGCCTTCAAATTGTCTCTTTAAACAATTCTATTTAAAATTATTTCTCTTTGTCTGTTCTCTTCCTTTTTCACTTCTGATTTCTGAGTCCTCACGTGCATCACAGAAGCGACTTCCCTCCTAATCACTGTCTGTTCCTTTTCAGCTACAGGCAGAGGGAGAAAACAACGATTCTGGGACACCAAACCCCCTTCTGCAGTGATGCTACAAATGCTTGATTGTGGCAACCTGGGATGAATCACAGCCAGGAAAGGATGATGAGCACAGAAAGGCTTTTTTTTTGCACACATTTTGGTAATTAGCTGCAGTGGCCAAAGGCGTGGAGCCGCAAACACAGTGCTTCTCTAAAGTGCTTCTTGTTTAAAGCAACTTCAGGAATTAAAATCTGTCTGGAAAAGCAAACGATCAATAACATTGTGGTCATTTGCCTGGACGTAACTGAAAACTTTACCCCCAAATTAGGATCCAAGGAGGCTGTTGATTTAAAATATTTGTTTTGTAAACCAGTGTGAAATGGTTGCAATAAATTGTTTGGTTTTTAAATTCCAAGCCTGGAGGTAAACACTGAATCATAATGTGATGTAAATCAGTCAAACCCCCAGAACATTAAAGGCTGATTTACACCAGCTGAAGACCTAACTCCATTTATTAAATCAGTCTCTGCACAGAGTGATCTCACAGCAGTCATGAAATCACAGGGATGAGAGAAACAAGCCCAGGTTAAAGGAAAACAAACCAAGAAGAGTGCAGGCACATTCAAAAGCTGCTTAATAGCTTTCACAAGAAAGAGGCAACGGGGAATGTCTTGCCCCTACTGCCACTCTCTTGCAGGAGCTCCCGCTCAGCCAGTGTAAAACAGGAGGGCAGCAAACCCCTCTATTTGTAGCTGCTGTTCAGTGCTCTCAGAGGCTGCCCAAAGGACATCTCCCACCGCCAGCCCGGGGCTGCCCTTCCCTGGGAGATCCCTTTGCTTTGAAGCCTCTCGTACCTGCTGTATGAAGAACAGAAGCACACAGGGGAGAGCTTCACACCGGGTTCCTGGCAAACACTTTGTTTAATGTAGCTAAACAGCGCCTGCTTCAAGGCACAGAGAAATCCCTGTCTTGGTTTTATGCAGAGATCCAAACCTCAGAAGGAATGCAGGCACTCTTTCTGTAAACGTTTGCCTAACTGATTGCTAAACCCAGGGAGGAGCAGCTCTCTCCATGGTTTATATCAGTTTTACATCCACTTCTGCTCAGCAACTGAAAAAATCCAAATGTGTCATAAACCAGGATATAAATTACACCAATTATTAATCAGCCAAAAAGCAGGAGAGGGAGAACTGAAGTACTAAACAAGGGAGCAAAAAGAAGATCCAGCTAATAAACCAAGCATGTAGTTAAGAATCTCTGTGATGTTTTTCTTGACACTTTGTGTATTCTGATGGTCTTACAGCCTTTCTCGGACTCTGCCTGAGGGTGAGAACAGAAGCAGTTGCTTTGCATGGCCATGAAAAAATGATTTCTACGATGAAATTTCCCATCCTGCCCACCCCCAACAGGACAACTCCCCAGATTTAACTGCAGATGCTCACGTAGTCTCTCTTCTGAGTAACCCCGGATGAATTTCAAAGCAGAGGCATGGAAGATGTCACAGCATCACATCCCCCCAAGCAGCAGCCGGTGAGGACGTGGACAGTCAGTTTATTTTGCTGCTGCCGTCAGTGACTCCCTCTCTTTCCCCCTCTCTAAACCCAACATGCAGGACTAAAAACCTCAGAAGATATAAACCATTTCAGCCATTTCAGACGTCTGCTGCTGCCTTTTAACTGATTTTAAATTCACCAAAGAGCTGGTGTCAAACTATTTATCTTTACGTGCCATTGCCAAAGACACGCTCCAACCCAGGTTCCACTTGTTTAGATCACTGCTGGCTTTAGACACAGCCCACACCTCTGGGAATTAAACAAAGCATATTGCCATGCTGAAAATTTCATGTGATACCAACATGATGACGTTTATGTCCAAAAGCAAATGTTTTCAGATAGAGAGACAGAGAAAAAAAGACGAATGCCAAACCCAGCAAGCGGGAATGCTGCTGTCTGCTAGCAGAACACTAAAGCTGCTGCAGTACAATACTTTCTGCCTTTCTATAATTCAACAGTGGTTTAAAAATACAAGAAAGAAAAGCAGAAAGGAAGCATGAAGAGGCTCAAAGTTTACACTAGAAAAGAAAAACTCTGGTATCACGTCTAACAATAGAAAAGGATGCACGCACAGGCGCACACATTGCAATATGTGTATGAACACACTGGTTCTGTAATTCAGCTCATGTACTGACTTCATGGGACACTTCTTCTAACTGCTCCAGAAGCACAGCCCAACACACCTTCCTGAGCTTCTCCTAGGTTATAACCACGAGGAATTGAAATGTTTAAATCTGCAGACCAGAGTATTCTATGACTAAGCTGTGTCAGGACACATTTCCTATGGCAGAACACTCAGTTCTCTTTCCTGCTGCTGATCATGGTGGATTTCAGGGACACAGAACAAAGCTCACGTGACAGAGGGTTACGGGTAACTTTTTAGGAAGGAGGTCTGCAAGAAACCACTGAAAGAAGAACATTTTAATTGCTAGGAAAAACATTTCAAATCCTCTTATGATGTGGCCCTTTGCTACTTTAGTAGGGACCCTTAGCTCTTGGAAAAAAAGAAAGGACGCACTAGGGATGGATGCTGCACTTACAGCAAGGATCTCGATATCAGGAGTCAAAGTCTAGTTTGGTTAACAGCACTGATTATGTGAGTCTGGTTTCAAAAGAGACACTTTAGCACCTCTTCACAAAATGTCTAAAGATAAATGGAGAACTGGTTATACGATGATTCTGGGAAGGATCTCCACGCTGTGACAGTCAAGGAACAAAGAATGGTATCTCTTGTGAACAGTTTCGAACATTTAAAGCAAAGTAATGTTTATTTCTTCTAGGTGAGAAAATGACAGCATACAGAGAGAAACCTAATAAATGATCATATCCTATTTTTATTAACAGGGTTACAATTCTGATTAGTACTGAACAGAATTTACTTCAACAGCACAAAATATTACAATTCCACTCAAGCCTTGTCTTCAAAGATCTTTTAATCTTATTTCATGATCTTGCTTTTTTACGGCTGTGGCCTACTTCGAATTTTTTCTTTGCCTGCCCAGGGATGATGTGAACATGCCACGGTACATTCAAGCTACAATATTACCATCAATAAGAGAATACAAAAATATACTTGGCCCTGCACACCCATGCACTGTAACCAAACATCTTTAAGCTACACTAGTCAAGATTCTATGGAAGCATCCAAGTACTTTTTACTTTGCTTTCATCTCTTGCAAGAGATAAAGATAAGTAAAGACAGTACCCAGAACTCTCATTTACTGATTAATTACTTCAAATGTATTTATCTGGCTCTTTGTTTTATGCTGGGCCATGTTCTCAAAAAGTGTTCAGTGGTATTTACAAAAGCCCTACCAGTCACAGTTCCAACTTGTGGTGCCGCAGCCACCAGCCTCAGAGTGAGGGATCGCTGCAAGCGACGCTGCAATGCAACCAAGGATTAAACGTTAAAAAGGTTCCTCCAATGGTTTCTAAAATACTAGGGGAAGGCAGATCTTGTCAGAGATAATATGTGGCACTTTCAGTGAGAAGGCATTTACATTTGTTATGTAACATAACAGAACCCAGTATTTGTGGGGAGAAGGAAACCACTCTGCACATCCCACCCCTGGTAACCTCAGATGCAGCCTTGATATGTGGATCAGGAATTCCATCTCAGAGAGTGCAGTGGCATAATTCCAGCAAGTGTTACCAGGATTACAGAATTCAAGGAAAGCTTCCTCATGTGAATGGTAACTGACCAAGAAGAATAAGTAACTGAGGAAAGCAAAGCATTGGTTACAATTTTAATGAATATTTACTTCGATCAAAATACAGTAAGAACTCAGTGCCTTCCAGACAGCTCTGATTGAATCAGGTCCAGAATATCTTTGTGTTCATGCACTGTTGTAATACACTGGTGTGGGCATTCAAAGGTCTAGTCCTCCTCTAAAAACTTTCTTTTTGCACACATATGTTTTTCAAATGTAATACCAGTGAGATGATAGACGGAGAGTGTTCTAAAACTGACATGGCAGAATAACATAAAAAATAACAAAATCATTTAAAAAAAACAAAACATAAAAGAATGGAGCTCTGAAAATGTACTTAACAATTTTACAGGAAATGCATCAAAATTCCTATCACACTAAGCTAAAAAGTGTGATGCAATACCTCTATGTACCTGCTAGTTACGAGCAGTGATATTATTTCCAGTGTTGCTGTCCCAGGTTTTCAGAAGGTTGTGTGCTACTCCACAGCCTGGCAGGGTAGAGCTCCACTGTACCCAGTAAAATAACAGTTTGCAGCCAACTTTAAAAAAAGAAAAAAATTATATCCGACTCCCGACTGTGATTAGAATGTCAGTTCCAGCTGCTGCCTTGTTCCAACACCCCCACACTCCGGAGCTCCCAAGGACACGCTCAATGAGAGAATGGCCTGCATTCAGCCTGCAATTATCCACCTCACCCACCTTGGAAACGGAGCGCGGCTCCAGCACGCGCGGCTGAAAACACCGCCGTCAGATTATGCTCTGGAACAATACAACCATTTCCCACCGTACTTAATAGACTATTCTAACGGGAAAATAATGGGAGTGTAAAACCTATTCTTTATCTTGACTTTTTATAGAAGGATTTATCATTGGCAAATTGCATCATTCAGATAAGATGAAAAAAAACCAAAAAGGAGTCAAATGCTGGAAGAGGAGGGCCAAGAACTTGCTCGTGAGTTGGCAGGCTGCCGAAAGCACCTCTGTTGGGGAATATGCAACTTTAATCTTTATTATGGAATGATCACAAATGGACTGTTTCAGAATACCATCTGTTCTCACTGAAGCATTGGATCAGCAGGCTGCATGCTTCAGTCTGTCCTTCACCTTGTAGCTGGGTTTTCAGCAAAGCCCCCATTTTGGAAAGGGGGGAGGTTTTCAAAAAGGAGCCTTTTGGAAAGACTTGCATAGTATCTAATTCAAATTTAATTCATTTTTATTTTTATTTTTGTAATGTCTCTATTTTGACTTCCCACATTTCTCTGAGGTAAACTCCAAATAAAATACTCATAGAAAGAAAGCACTTACTTGTGATTTCTATTTTCCCCTTGTGGAAAACTAAGTGTTTTTACCAGCTGTAGTGTCCAAACAAGCTCTCATCAGTCTAACATTCCTCCCAGCACTCATTCTGGAATATCATACCAGTTAAATATCTGTATCTCTGCATCTACAGGACATGTTTATGAGCAGATCTGAATTTACTGTTAATTCCAAATGTTAATATCTAAAACATGGTAAAGAAATTACTGTTACAAATGCTGTGTAGAGGGACTGAGTTCAGCACTGGCCATCCCTGTGTAGAGGGCACTCTGCTGCACAGCTGGCTAAGCCACTGCAAAGCCATTAGCCCGTCAGCAATTAATCACTGATCCTCTTCCACATCTGGCTCCAGACGCAATATTGCAACTGAACGTGTTCCTGGGCTTGGAGCACTCCCAGGAGGGGGCAAGCAGAGGAAAAAGGAACAAACCTTTCTGACTGAAATAAAGATTCAGAGAATCTTTGAAGGATTAAAAAATGGGGGAAAGGAGAAAAGATTTCTCAGCAAAGGGAAATGTAACACAGACACGTAGGGAACGCAGAGGATGTGAAGTTCAGCACGGTGTGGTTAAGGGGTCGTTTTCTCCTCTGAACACACCCAGGGGCTGTAAGGTGTGCATGGCCTGTGACAAAGCCTGGCCAGAGGGGGGGTGTGTTTGTCTGAAAGGTCCAAACTCGATCAAGACAGAGAGAGGCCTGTTAAATTCAGCCTTTGAATAAATACAGTTTAACTGCATGTCTTACAAGTCCGAGCCAGCAGCTCTGTCAAAGATTTAGAGTTTCCAATTTTATCAATAACACCTTGATCTCAGTCTGTAGTAAGGGGGATTTACCAGCAGAAACAAACCAGCAGACAAGGAGACCTGCTGCTGCTGTGCAAGCAGCCACCCTTGAGCTCTGGATGCCCAAACACTTCTAAAGAGCATTCGAGGAACCTCAGCTCCACCAAAGTGCTCACAGAGCACTGGGGAGCTCTCCCCAGTCAGCTCCACAAGCAGCACTGGGATTTGGGGAGCAGCACTTCCTAAAAATCTCTGCTGAATCATCACCCCAGATGCAGGAGGTTATTAGAAAAAGGGCTTAACCCACAGCAGGGTAGTGAGAGCCTGGTGATGCCCGGCACACGTTCCATTTCCACCCCTTTCACTGCCCTTTCTGCAGCTGGAAAACGTCCCCGTGGTGTTAGGGTCTGGCCCTGCCTTGATCCACACATATGAAGAAAACTGTTGCTCTGGAGAGTGATACCAAAATAGAATTAAACAATTTTAACAATTAATTTAATTTTAGCAAATTAAAATTAAACAATTAAAATGTCTTTCCTCCTTTAAAAAAACTAGATCTGGCTGTGCAAAGTGACGGGCAGTTTTCTGAGAAACTTTCATATTGAAGGGAGGAGAAGAAAAAAGAACTTAAAAAACAAGCATTTGGGGCATCAAGGTATTTTTGTATGTGATTTTTAATTTCTGACAAATGAAAACAGAATTTTTAGTTACTTCTGAAGATCTTGTCTAGGTTCTCATATCCTACTGGGCACACACAGGAAGCGTGGGGAAGTTTTCTTTAAAATTGTAATGCCTGTAAAAAATATAAACTTGGTTTTGTTCCCTCTAAAGTGAATGTGTTTTCTTTTTTTTCTTTTAGTAGAATAAGCCTTGTATTTTGCCATGAAAAAAAGATTGTGACAGTTTTATATAAATCATGTACTTCAGAAAAATTACAAAGTGTGAAGATTCTCTGTTATGTTTCAATTTTTGAAATTTTATTGAATATTCAAGGATTGCTAGTCTATCAACAGGCAGGAAAAATGACATTTTTAATGTTTTGTAGTGATGAAAAAATGACTTTTTTCTGTATCCTCTCCTTCTTCTCCTGTCACCTTCCCTCCAAATCAACATCAAAGTAAAGGAAATTGGAAATCATTTCATGAATGGATTATTGACCTGGTTGATAAGCAAAATTCCAGCCTAGTTTCCCATTTCTTTAATGCAAAAATCGTTACAAAGATCATTCTCTATAGAATCACTTTTTTACTCTCTATTTTTTCCTTAGTACCTCACTGTGTAGAGTTCACCTGTGCTAAAACAAAATATTATTGTCAAAGGCACACTTACTGCTGAGTGCAATCACCATCTTCTGACAACACTGCTACCATTTTCTCTAACCGAGATTGGAGTGTTCATTAAGACAATCTCTGGAAGAAATTAAAAGCATGTGAACGAAATCCTAATTTGCCAAGGGGAGAGGAAGTGACTGTAGTCTCTTACTAATGTGATTATGAAGGATCATGTTCCAGGTATGTTTTTTTCCCCAAAGAGAACTTTTAAGCAGAGTCCTGTTTAAAGCTGGGAATATTTCTTGTCTGAGGCTGTCCTTGTGCAAGGCACACAATGACAAAGAGAGGGCAGCCAGGGAGAGAGGTGAAAGTATTAAGTACAGGGAGCGAAAAAAATTTCAATAATTTTACAAAAAAAAGGTTTTAATTTACAATACACATTAAAGGATGCAAATCAAGCAATAACTCAGATCCAACCAATTATTTGGTTTTTAAATGAAAAGAAACATGTAAGTCGTGTTTCTCATTAGTACACCACTTAGAATTCATCTTAATTTAGTACATGGACTGCAAGATTAGAGAAAAAATCTTCTTTATTGGTGTGAATGGCCACGTTCCCGTGGCTTCAGTCAGTCAGGGTTACACCTCACTCCAGTGATTTACGTAACATCAGACTGAACTATTTTCCTTCATTGCCAGAGCAATTCACCCGTTAGAGGCTCTGCAGCTTCAGGGGAGAAAGCTACTCAAACATCCACCCAGAGCTCAGCGATGGGGCTTTGCCTCTGAAATGCCCATCTCGTGAACCTTGGCATCTTGTGAACCATGGCACCACATCAACCATGGCATGACATGAACTATGGCACCACATGAGCAATGGCATCTCATGAACTATGGCATGACATGAACCGTGGCATCACATGAACCTTGGCACCATGTGAACCATGGCATCGTGTGAACCATGGCACCACATGAACCATGGCACAACATGAACCATGGCATGTCATGAACCTTGGCACAACATGAACCATGGCATCTCATGAACCTTGGCATCACATGAACCATGGCATCTCATGAACCATGGCACAACATGAACCATGGCATGACATGAACCGTGGCACAGTGATTTCTGCCAGCAAACACCTGCAGGGACGTCCCAAGGACTGCCTGGGCACAGGGGTGGGCAGAGGCAGCAGCTCTGGGCTGTCCCTGGCACTGCCCTCACGAGGAGCTGGTACAAAACCTCCTGAGTTTAGAGCATCCTTTGGTCACTCTGCTTTCAACACAAGCTCGTCCCTGTGGCTGCGGCACCGGACAGGGTCGCACTGCACCGCCTCGTTTTCTGGGTGAAATCATCGTAAGGAATTTGAGCAAATTGAGAATATTATGTGAATTAAACCCAGGATAATTCCATAGAAAATCTCCTGAGATTATCAGATTTGAGGCAAACAGCAAACTGTGAAGGCAGCCCCTGCCCCGGCTGGGCTCCCAGCACAGCCCTCCTGGAAGGGATCTGGCACAGGCACCCCCACTCTGCAGCGAGGGAACCCCAGCTGTGCTCCACAAACCACCTGGAGCAGTTTGCAGGGGTGCCATGTTCAGAGGTTTAGAAACCGTGGTGGGAGCAAAAGCCAACTGCTGCCAGACTAACAGGATATGAAGTGAGCTAGGATGAGAAGCCAAGGGATGATTTAAACAATAGGTTTTCTATACAATCCCATACAAGTGCCCTAGAACACAGAGAGGAATCTGCTTTGTGTGCACAAAGAGCCAAAACCCAACGCCTTTGCTGTAAGAGGCAGCATCTTTGTCTACACTTAGGAGAAGAACATTGTTGCATTTCACAATGTTTATTTAAGGTCTTGCTATTATTAAAAAGGATAAATGAAGAAAAGAAAGCTTTCTGAAATTAGATGATACTAGATTTTTTTTTCTTTTTTTATCTAGATTAACTCCCTTATCCCTTTCATGGCACAGCTGCACAGATGCTTGTAGTGGCAGAGAGCGAGAGGCTGAAATGAATGGCCAGCTCGGAAAACACAGCAGAGGACAGACAATGGTTTTTTCCCACAACAATGCTGAATGTGTGACCTAAGATATCTTGCTATTGAAAACATCAAATCTTTTTATTCCTATGCAACATATCTGAAATCAGCTAGAGGTAATGCTGGCTATCCTTGAATGCATCCTGTATTATGTTTATGGAAGCTTAATTAAATTAAATGTTTACTGTGCACATGCTCATTACAACTTACTGCGCTCTGTATCTAAAAACCAAAAGGTAATTTTCCTTTGGACACACATTTCATCAGCTGCACAGGTGATCTTTAGAATAAAGGAATTGTTGGCAGGTTACTGACTCGGGTTTTCTAAGTCAGTTGTATAATTTAGAACTCCAGGAACTCCAGTGCCTTTAAATTAATCCCATGGGCACTGCTGTACATGCACACTCCCTTCTGGCTGATGTATGCTTCTGAATCTCCATCCCATCGAAGAAGGATGCTTTTCAACACCAGCTAATACCATGCATTGCCAGAATATCAGACCCAAATCCAAAATTTGTTACATATGCTTCCTTAAAAGTTATTCAAACTCTTCCTTATTCCATTTAATGACTGTATTGTTCACTGCAAAGGATGAACAAAACTTCCCAGCTTGTGCTAGTCTGGAAATAATACTGAACAAGCTTCTAAGGAGTTAGCTGGGGAGTAAACTTCCTTTTCCCACCAGCAATATTAATAAGGAAAAAAAGAATCCTGCAGTACTGGCCTCTGTTTATATCTCAGGCCTTTTTCTTAGCTGTGATGTTGGGAAAAACTGGAAAATTTGTGGTGAGCGTTTGAATGTGAATTGGAATTAAGAAGTGAAGCAAAAGCAGATAATGAGTTATTATTCTTACTACGGGTCTCCATAGCAAATCTAAGCAACACAAACCAAGTAGGAACACGACTCTCAGCAGTACAATGGGTCAGGAATTGCCAGAAATGTCTCATGTCCCAGTACACACCTTTGCTTATGGATCCCTCAATTCTGCAGGTCAGGGACTCCCACATCCCTGTTAATTGCACTTTTCCTAAGCAGCGCTCGTTGCTCCGTGAGCCCACAGGCACATCCCTGCCTGCGCTCCTTGCTCCAGCTGGTACTGATCTCCCCTCCCCACAGCCTGGCAAGGGACACAAACAGCTCTGTAAACCTTGCCCAAAACGTGTTTGCAGGTGACCCACAAATATCCGCTTCCCAAAACCACTCCTCGATCAACAATTACTCACAATGGAATTTTTTAAAAGACTGTAAACTGATTAAAATAGAAGGAAAGTGCTGAATTTTCCTGTTTCTCCTGATGGTTTGCAGGCAGCCCAGCACAGAGTACTGAGTGCTGAACACAAAACCTTCTGGGTGGTGCAGGGGTTCCTTTCAGCACATGAGCTCTGGTCTCTGTCACGGGAATATCAATGGCATGACAAATTGTTCTAACCAGCTGAAATAATCTAAGTGTTGTCCTGAGTTTTGCAGTTTCTCAGTGTTTCTCTTTGCTGTGATACTTTCTCACACATTCTGCTGTAAACATGGCCATGGTTTCTTAACAACTATCTATGTTTTGTTAACTGTCTATGTTGTTTATCATTTCATTCTCATGGGTAGAGAAATATGATAAATAGATGCTTTAACCAATAGAATTGAGAGGTAATGATTTCTACCTCCAATCCACGGTGATTTGTAAAAACATATAAATAAAAGTCAGAAAGTTCTGCCCTCTCTCTCTCTTTTTGCCCTCTCCGTTTGCTCTCTCTGTGTAGTCTTTCATTTAGCTCTCCTTTTAGCTCCTCGGCCTACTCGGCCTAACCCGTGCTACAATCTAAGCTTTAATCAACACTCCTGAAGGACAGTTAGATGCTTTGCTTTTCTGTATATTGTTTCGGGCAATTTGGAAACAAGTGCTTAATAATAAAAAAATTAATTTCTTTAAAACTGCCATGCAAGAGAGATTCCCAGAGTCGTATTTCTTGAACTTAGAGGCAGCAGTATTGCTGAGGTACAACACTTTACTCAGCCCCATGGAGTTACAGATAAGGACAGATGCTGAAAACTCATCAAGGGAAGCTTTGCCTCCCCTGTTTTGAATCACATAAAACACCTGCTGCTGCAAAAGGGCTCTCAAGACATCTCAACTCGTCTGCTCTGCTCAGCCACTGACACAGCAGATCCTCCTGGTTTCCATTAGGACTGGACAGTGTCTCCTGTCACTGGACAGCAGTGGCTCTGGTTGATTATAAACGAATGGTGCTGATGGGCTCTGAAGGAAGTTCCATTAATTCTGTCCATACCAGAGGAAAGTTTAATTCTTCTTGAAAAGTGTTTTCTAACACAGCTGAACCGTGTTAGCAAAA
Source organism: Pomatostomus ruficeps (assembly GCA_013400735.1). NCBI lineage: Eukaryota > Metazoa > Chordata > Aves > Passeriformes > Timaliidae > Pomatostomus > Pomatostomus ruficeps. The sequence goes on from VYZT01052854.1 coordinate 14,037, forward strand.
CAAATTAGCTTGTCCTGGGCACTCCACTAACTGCTTTCAGGGGCACATTCTCTTCCCACTGAAGTAAAAACCAAAACTCTATTGCCTTCCAGGGATCCAGGTTTAGCTCTAAGTGTTTCCGACGGTGTTGTCAAGGAGCAGCATCCAAGAAATGCTTCTCTCCACGACGCCGACCCTGACACCTGGAGAGCCAGCGCACCTCTGGATGCATTCGCTGGGCAGCTGCCAGAGCTCCACGAGTACATAAACCTGGTCTCAAACTTCATCTGCAGCATAAATCAAGATCATTTGTAAACAACAACCGCAGCAAAGGAGAAATTCAAACCTCCGAGTGGAGGTGGATTTGTATTTCTCTGTCACTGAAGCTGGAGTTTACAGATGGTGACAAAAAGGGAATTTCGTGAGCCAAAGATTTTGAACCATATTAAGTAATTAGGAAATCAGCTTATTCCTTACATTCCTTGCCAAAATAGTCCTACTTGCAGTGGAGGTGTCTCTTGGAATGTCCCTAGAATGACCCAAAAGGGTCAGGGGAATGAACACAGGACAATTCTCAGTAAGTCTTTTTCTTTTAAACTGACCATCAATTCGAGTGCAGCGACATTCCAGAAACATTGATTATTGCTACCCAATTTTCAGTGATATATGTCTGTAGGAATGTGCAATTCTGGGAGTTCTAAATAGTTTTAAAGAAATAATAGTGGTTTTAAGTAAAATACACGAGTATTTTAGTTGACATATAATTGACTTTAGATGTAACTATTGATATAAAATAGTGTTGACAAGATGGTATTTACAGGTTATGTATATAACAGTGACAATCTCAGTTCAGAACTGCTTGTTCATTGACTAGTGCTGAACCTCTGCTGGAGAAGGAAATCTGCCTCACAATGGGGTTTGGGAGGATGGTGATAATTTAGAGAGATAGAATTTGTCAACCCTTTTCTAGTCCAAAACTTAGAAAGAGAAACCCTGCAAGCAAAAAGCATTCGTGCTATCATCCCTGTGATGGGAGACTCCATTTCATCTTCACCTGCTTAGCACTGAGAGCTGTTAATGATCAATTTAATTTTCCATAATTCAAGAAACACTTCATTGTTTTTTCCCAAGACCTGTTTTGTTTCAAGTGCAAAGGCAAAGTACTGGTGCCAAGATTTTCACAGTGTATTCAGCAAACACAACGAGGAACTGGCGAAAGGTGGGATCCTGTTTGTGTGTGCCTAAGGACGCTTTCACCATGGCCAGGTGAGGCTCTTTCAAACCCAACCACATTTCCTGAAGCACAGAACAAATGTGTACAGAAGTCTGCTGGTCTTGCTGGGATGATTCAGAAAATGAAGTTCCTTGCTTGGCTATAAACAATAGATGTTTTGGGTAAGCATCCACAAAATCATAGAAAGGCACAAATCCACAGAAAATTCTGTAACTGACAAAAGGCTAACGCTCAAAATCCAGGCTCTAAAACAAATAACAAATCTCCTAATTCCTAGGCTAAGATTTCAGCCTAAAGTCTGATTTGAAGATCACCTCTATTCAGTGAGATGAAAGGTTGTGTGAGGAGAAGAAAAAAGATGAAAAGGAAGAACGGGACACCACCTAAAAACTTTAAGGCCATCTGTGATTTCACTGTAGCATAAAGAGAATGCAAATATTCTCCCTGAAAGAAGAGTAAGGACAGTTAAATCACAACTCAAAGCCTTGTAAATTATTGCTATTTTAGCTTGAACTCTTGGTGCAGGGGGATGAAAGAAAATCTCAGTTAACTCATTCTCTACATGTTGGGGATTCACATTTTCCTAATCAAGGCAGAGCTCAAATATGAGGTTGCCAATATTGTGAAAAGGGGAGTTTTTCACAGTAAAAAGGGCACAGTTAACAGAAAGCAGGAACTGTCATTACAGGTAAATTTTCCAATCCAAGTTTTGGAAATAAAAGACACAACGATTTCTGTCAGAACTTTGACCATAAATAAATCAGAATATTTGTAGATCAACTGTCTGTGGAGAACAGGGCTTAAAACAAAGCTTTTGGAAAAGCATTGATCTGTTCTACTTGAAAAGGCTAACGGAAAACAGAAGGAATAGAAAACAGCTTTAATGACTGCTTCAGAACTAGGAGAGCACCAATGAATAAGGCATTTTTATGAATGTATGTATATAATATAAATAAACCCAGACACATATATATGGAATTTATATATAATTACATAGGTATATGTACCCCTAGAGGAGCCACCAGTGACTGTTTCTGTAATGACACCCAGTCCTCTCACACTGCTTGCACCAGTGTTACAAAACAGTCAGAATTTGTTCTAGGACAGGAAAAACAGGGTTTAAAAAATGGAAGTTCCTATTCAGTCATTTGGGCAAAGCCTTACACCAATGTGACTTCAGTCTGCAGCAGTGGGCAGCACAATCTAGACTGACTCACAGCACTCGAGGGAACCGGACCAAATTTAACTGTATTTGGTGAATGCTGAATTTCAGTGCAGAGTTACCCATTCATTTCGGTTAGACAATGTCATTAAAAAGTAAAATAGCAAAGTGGAAATCCTGTGAGAATATTGCATGCATTTAAATGCAAAATAAAAATGCATGTACTACTCCATTCAGATTCATGAGAGTGACAAATTGTCCTAGTAAATCAGTATTTTGATTCAAAATACGTAAAGCTGTACCTACGATAAGGAAATCGGTGGTTTTTAGCTGTGAGGAATGCCCAGCTATGTGTCTAGCTTCAGTAAACTTTTAACTTGCTTCTGCATCTCAATGAGGGACAGAGATTAGCAGCTTTTCATTTGCCAGTTTACTGCAAAGCAGACATATGATTCAATCTTTAGAAGGTGGCTCACTTTAAAATCTAATCTCACATTCATATAGCAACTCCTAATGAGCCCTCTAGGAGTAAACAAATTAGTCTCCAGGATGTATTATGCATTAATTAATCAGACTAATAGTATTATGAAATGTGTAATAAATGAAAATTAGTTCCAAGTATAGTACTTGCATTGAAGAATGAACCTAGAAGAATTAGAACATCATAAAAGTTTTCTCAAATTTCTACCAGTGTCACCTAAATCAACTGTACTTCATTAATGACGTATTTCTTGCCCATTTAAACTGCATGTTTTGCTGAGACAAATTGCAATATTGCATGCTGGTTTATTTTTGACTGCCATGGTAAATTCATTTTTTGAAAAATCACTGTTGGTAATCACGGTCAGATATTTAACCTTGCACTGACCCAAATACCGCTCACACACAGAATATAAAGTCACTTCAGGAAGGGTGGAACAAGGGAGCACCACTTACTGCAGCTCTTACACACGAGAGCTTATTTGGGCCTGAGCAGAAAATGTGAAAGTGCACTTATTCCTAAACAAAAATACACCCAGCACTGAAGGACCCGGAATTTCTAACAGAACTAGGGAGTTGGGGAAGCCTGGGTTCTGAACAGAGATGCACTGCGTTTGTTGCTCTGATTTCCCCTCTGAGTGTGAATGATCCAACTTTTAAAAGGTATTGGGAAAGACCCCACAGGAGAGATAGGATCATTAAACAGATATTGCACACTCTTGCAACTATTTCCCATTTCCTTTGCGGTGCTGCCACCATCCCTTCCTTGGGATGATGTTGATGCCTGTCCCCCCTGAGCCTGCCAGGGCCAGTGCCAGGCTGGATCCAAGTGCAATCCCTACTCGGCTGGCACAGCTGAGCACACAGCACTGCACACAGGCACACAGCACTTTTCATAACATGAACATGTTGGGGGAAAAGCCAGGAAGCTCCAAACCCTGAATCCTAATGATGTCTTAAGGGCTGGTAAAAATAAGAGGCGGACACAGTAGTACAGGGCAAAGGGTATTACTTTGGTTTTAATAGGATTTTAGGTGCACAATTCATTGAAGGTGGAAACACGCCGAGCAGTACACTGTGTACAACGTGAGTATAATTTTATGGACTTCAAAAATGAGCAGATCTACCTAAAATCCCCAATAAGAAACTAAACAAATGAGGTAACTGGCTCTTATTCTAATTGCTGCCTCTTCAAGTAACACTACAGTTTGGTTAAAAAAACATGTTTTAGAGAGGAGGCTCCGGCCAAGGTTGGAGTTTTTAGTTTTGAGATAGTAGGGATGTTTCATCTTCTCTCGTTAGAGAACTCTCAAACTGAGCTCAATCTCAGCCTTCAAGGGTTATGCACATGTAGGGCTGAGGTACAAGGAGTGTTTGTGAAGGGTACAAGGAGAGGGAGAGGCGATAAAAATGTATAAAAAGGGTATAAAAGAAAAGGCAAAAGACCATCGGGCATCACTAAACCAGACAGGCACACGATGTGAATGCTGCCCTAAACAAACAGGCGTTTGTGCCAGATGGAATCTCACCCGGGATGAGGGTGGTGGAAATCCCGAGGCAGAGGCAATGAACATCTCCAGGATGACAGGCAGCACTGTATGCATCAGGGAACTATTTTAAATTTGTGATCAGTCCCTTTTGCAATGCTTCTGCTGGTTTCAGTTTTAACCACCTCTTCAGAATCTCATTAACCAGCATTTTCTTTCTTTCCTAGCATGAGCTAAGGCCAGTAGGAGACTGGATCAAGGGAAACAAATGCTCCGGTCCCTGATTTTGTCCAGAACTCTCCACATGTAAGTCCCCTTAACTACCCGCCCACCCCAGACTCCTCACTTCAATAGACCTTGCTCAGAGCTATGCCTAAATCTGGCTTACCATTACAAATCAAAAAATAAATGAATAAAAGGCCAGCTCCTGTTCTAAGCCACTTCAAAATTATCGCTGGCTGCAGAAAGGGATAATTTAAAGCGAAACCTCAGCTGTGGTTTTCTCTCCAGAACAACTTGGGAGTAAAGCACAGACTGGCTTTCTCACCTCAGCCTCCCGAGGTGCTTTCAATAGCCAGCTCAGTCAGGATTTTCCCTGCAGGCAGCAGAAATCCAGCTGGATTCAGGCTGCCTGCAACCATCACCTCTGTTCACAGCATAGCAGAATAAGCCTTGAGGAAAGAGGTGTTTGTCCAACTACAGCCAAATGGAGCTGCTTTTCCTAAGCAAGGGAGAGATGTGCAAACCATCAGAGTCCCAGGATCTTTTCATATATGATATATTTTCTCAAATATACAACTAAATTGTTTTTTCCGGGGGATTTTCTTCCAGACTTAGTTCTCAGCTGCATTCCAGCATTAAAAACCACTGAAGTGAACCACATCACCACCCTGTCAGAGCAGAGGGGAGACACCACTGTCCCTCCTCATTTCCCCCCCTGAGTACCATCACACAGCCACGGTGGGATGCAGAAGGAGCATCGTGCGCTCACCTGCAAGAAAGAAATCTGGCCTCTGAGTCGTTACAGCTCCAACATGCATGGGCAGCATTCAGCACCAAGATTAAACAGAATTTTCTTTTGAGCCAGAGCTCAACCCAAAGTTCTGGAAACAGCTTTAGTATTCCAGTGTTGCATGGTCAAACACAGAGGCTTAAGTTAAGCTTTAGGGAACAAAACCCTATTAACTTAAATTGTATCTCCTATTGACTTCAGAGGGATGTACAGCTGTGGAAGAGAGAACTCTTAGTACAGACTGAAAGAAGCAGAATAACTCTTGCATTAAATCATCCTGTTATTTCAAGAAAAGGTTAATTTGTAAAACAAATTGAGCTTCATTAGGGACTAATTGACTGGAAAATTTTCTTTTAAAATGTCTTCTAATTATACAGGTGAAAAAAACCCTCTTTTCAAAGCACTTTTATAATTAAAAATCATCCTTGATCAATTTCTTTTAACATTTATTCAAGAAAAAAATAGTACAGGAAGGTTTAGCCAAGAGATAAGCACCACAGTCCACACCAGTGTGATAAATACAACAGGATAAATGTATCACAAAGACAATGTCTGTGACTGCCAGGAACAATCTAGAAAGAAATCCATAAGCAAGTTTGAACCACCGAAGGAAAAACATGAGATTTCCTGCTGGAGTGATTCAGCAGAGACCGAGTTCTCTTTTCACAACTGTAAAATGGATACCAAAGACAAAGAAGCCTCATCTCACTAGGAGGTCTCCTCCTCCAAAAGGTGTGTTAGACTTCTCTTCACCACGCTGCTTGGAATACAATGGCAGGTGTCATTCTCCAGAACAGTTATTTTTGTCTTATTCTTTGTCCCTGCTATAGTAGTGTGAAGAAAACCCTTGGATAAACATAGAGAAAACTTTCTTGTGTCATTTTAGGGTAGGAAAATTGTGTTTTAAGTAAAATGACACATTGCTTTGCTTATTTTATTTTTTTAAACTTTTGCTAATGTCACGAACATTTGAGGGGTTTTGGATACTGTGAGAAAATTGTTGTCTTTGGACTTGACTTGAAGCTACCTCAAGTCAAGGGTGACTCCAAAATGGTCAGGGAAGAATGAGGTGTTCCCAACATCAGATCTACAAACTGAGCACCAGGACAGCCCAACACCCACTGGGGTTCTGGGGTTCCAAGCCTTGTTCTCAGGGTATCAAAAAGTGCTCTTACAGATGCCTGATAGAGAATCAAACAATAAAATCTATAGAAGCATCCTAAAGAACAGGCTAAGACAAAGATCAGGACCAAGGGAGCTGTCTCCAGCTGCCAAGCTGTACTGAAAGGAACAGCTTTCAACGTTCAAGTGTTCCCTGCAGTATCCTGCTCTCAGAGCAGTATCGTCCTTTCTCAGGGCACTATCGTGCTTCCACAGAGCAGTATCATTCCTTCTCAGAGCAGGATACTGCAGGGAACACTTGAACGTTGGGGAGCAGGTAAGACTTGATTTTTGATTTTTATGCGTGCAACATAATGAATGAGTTATCCAAAAGAACACTGATACCAGGGGATATTGCTTTATAGAGCTAGAAGGGTATAAACTCACAGAAATAACCTGGTGATTAGCAAAGATGGGTAAAGGAATGTTACCTGAAGAAAAAGGTAGAATTGTACGAACTGAGAAATGTCTGTGTGAAAGCTAAGACTACCATAGCTGGACTTAAAAGAGATCTGGAATTCAATCAAGTGGCCTATAACAAGAAGAATGTTCCAGAAGACCAGAAGGCATTTGAAATTATGCCAGTTGAGCTGCTGGGAAAGCCTTTGTCGCTGAAAGAATGGCCTCAGGTTGGGATGATCAGGAATGGGATAAATTAGCCCATGATATGGAAACCTGCTCGTCTTGGAAGTTGACTAACCCAGAGGCAAAGCAACTCATCCCAGAGCCTGCATGATTTTGTCAGACTCTATTCACAGAGTAACAAAGGATTATGTAAGTGAGGAATAAAAGAAGTTTGTTTGAAGAGTAAAATAATAGCAGATGATCAGAGATCTTCTTTTAAATTTGAAAGAGAAAGACTGTTTGCAGCCCCTCATAATCAGGGACTACAGTAGCTTTACCACCTGCTTAAAAAGGATATATTAAGAAAGAGTAGAATATCCCAGAGCTGTACTCTCAGGAACTCCAGAACTTCAAGAAACAGGACAGGTTAATTTCAATATATCATATCCCTTTTACATATTGGCAGCAGAGGCATGAAGAAGTTGATTCAGAGTCAGAAAAATAAGATATAGGACCAACATTTTATCCCTCTGCAGCTTAGTCTTCCTTTATTTACACCCCAAGAATTACGTACATCCTTTTTCTCAGGACACTGCATGGCAGCTGATTTGCAGCTAATTATTCACTGCAATTCCCAAATATTGCACTGTTGCTACCAATATACTCATCTATCCTGATGAGACGGCTTGCACTGTGAGGGCCATGGGCTACAGACCCAAAATTTCTGACCAAGTTTCAGAAATTTCTGTCACTATTTCATTTTTCACTACAGATTTCTCTGAAAGCTGGCTGATACTCAGCTTCATTTGAAAAAAGGCAGTATTTTAAGTGCGTGACTTTTTAGTGGAACTGGTGAAAAGAACTTAGAAAAATTATTGTGATGTCAATGAACACATTTCAGCACTGCAAAGGCAGAATCCTCTCTCATTTCTTCTTTACAAATATAATTTCTAAGTGATTAAATAGGAACTCAGCTTGTTGAGGCAACAGTTCAAGTGGGATGAAAGGAAGGGGTTTGTCAGAAGCCCTTGAATAGTGTTTGTGCCCTTCTGATCCCCGCTGCAGCTCCATGCTCGGTGTTTTACACCACACTTTAAACACGGAGCCAGACTCACAGGAAAACAAGGATGAAACCTGTTGAACTTCTCTGTTCATCTCTAAGTTTCCACCTTCTTTGTGCACAGATTCTCCCCAGGACACACAGACAGCTGCCAAATGGACATGATTTTTCTGAACTCACTTTTAGCTTCCTCCCCTGAAGTGAGCACAAGGTGGTTACACACTCTGAGGGCCAGTGACCATGATAACTATTCCCAACACAAAACAGGAAGATGTTATAAATCAGCAGCACAAGACTTATTTTAGTAAATAGAAAATGATGAAGCTAAATTTGCCTAGATAAATAGTGATTATGTAGGATACAAGTCCTTTTCTGATGCATGCAAGCTTCATTAATATTAATGAGCCACATATGCCTTGAGAAGACACAATCATCGTTCAGTGAATGAAATGTTCCACCTAGTCCTCAAATATAGAGACACAAAGACAGTAATCACTTATTAGCTCATTGCATGGAGGCTGGTGGTGGAAATAAAGCTCTCTGATGGAATGCCCTGATTGTAATCTCCCCAAACAGTGTCCCTCGCAAGCATTTCAAAGCAGTTCAAATCTTCCTGGCAGATTCCAAGTGCCCACTGCTGTCAGGGCTGGCTGTCACCAAGGAACCAGGGCAGGGATTTGCATTTGGAGTGTGATTGTGGAGCAGCCACATAATAGACTGTGATTGGGAGACTGAGGGAACACTTCTGAAAAGAAGAAGGAGCACAGGATTAAAACTTAATATGACTTCTGTGTTGGTTCCATTTTTTTCTGTGACAAACTCTATTGCTCCAAAAAGGCTCCAAGTCTGCTAAGACACGTCCAGCTGCAATAACACCCAGCTAAGCTGATGGGAATCTAAACCCGCTGCTGAAGCTGGGAGATCTACGCTGATTTCCGCTGCTGACAGGCTGGATCAGGACTCAGTTATTGTGTGTGGTGGGTAAAGCAACACGGAAGTTACTACTCTGTGACTGCAGGATTCAGCTTGGGAAAGAATTATTTAGTTTTTGGTGCTGATAAGAGCCATATCCACAAAACGTCTGAGCCAGAGCCTGGGAATGAAATACCAACTCCTCTGTCAGTGTGTTCGTGTCTGTGTGTTCATAGCCCACTGTCCCTCCTTCCTCTCCACACTGAATCACTACTCACAAATAGTTTCACACCAAAGACATCACTGGAAAGTGGTGCAGGACCCGAGACTGCAGAGCAGCACTCCCCAAGGACCAAAATTCAAGTGCTTTATTGTGTTTTCAGGCTTTGATATAGGAGTACAAAGCAGTTTGAAATGTATTTTGGAGTTTGCAGCTGTACAAACTGAAGGGGAGGCTTTGCCCTTGAGTTCTCATACTCAAGAATGTGGTTAAACCCTAAATCCCCTCTGTAAGGCCAGAATTATGCACATATATGAATTAAATGTCTTTTTCCCTGACTACTTTTGCTCTTTTAAATGTTAGCCAGCAGCAGAGGCTGGGCATGCTAAGAGCATTCCCTAGAATGGGTGCTCTTCTCTCTCAGCAGCATTTCCCAAAGACTGAGAAATGTTCCTTTACCAGCACGGCAAGAGCAGTAGTTTGGGATAACACACTGCTTCTCAGTCTCAGCTTTATTTGAAGAAGCTGCATAGGTAATTTATAAACATTATGACTGCTCAGAAAACGACCAAAATAGTCAAAAGTCACCCGTGTAACCAGTTTGTGTTTGTAAAGAAGCCATGCGAGTCAGGAGATGTGAATTCCCCTCTGAGAACAGTAGGTGCTAATTCACATGACAATGATGTAATGATACCCTCCGGGAGCAGCAATATGACATTTCTTTTGGGAAAGTCAACAGAAAAAATGTCCACCCCCCTGTTTCTCAACAACTTTTTCTCACAACTAGGCCAATTTGCTCATCTTCAGCTATTTGAGGGGCTGTTCTAGAAACAGCATAACAGAAATGAACAAAGAAAACTTTGAAAAAGACAGAAAAAAAAAAAAAAGTGGACTGGACTTAATGAAAGGCAGCAAAAAGAAAGCTTCATGTATGCTGGGGGACAGGGGGAGTCGGCTGCTTCCAGTGATGGCAACTCCAGAATTCCCTCTGACTGCACATTTACGTTCCTTTCTGCTCGGTTTTTCATTTTGTTTGTTTTTGTTGTGGTTTAACCCCAGCTGGCAACAAAGCGGCCCAGCCAAAAGCAGCACAGCTTTTTAAACAGAGCTGGAAACCAGTTCTTCATTTGCAGCTCTGTTCATACACGGGAGCCCAGGCCCGGGGAGCTGCCGATGGAACGCGGTGATATTTACCTTGTAATGCCACTCACGGTGCTACTTTATAACAAAATGATTCCGGGGAGACAGGGCCGAGATTTAAATGGCATTATCCTCTATTTGCCCAACCATATTGCTAAATCCTCGTTCTATAGGACTTGCTAAATCACTCATTGCTGCAGTGACTGCCACGGAAAATACAACCGTGTTCATGGCTTTTGGTTGTTGAGGTATTTGGGATTTTGTTGGGTTTTTTTTACTAAACGTTATCCACATGTAACATTGTAGGTGTTGAAAGCCTGGATTGGTCAGGCTGGATCAGAAGAACACCCCATGAGGCCAATTTCCTATTTGCTCCCATGATGTGGAAATTTTTGCATTACTCTTCTCTATTTACTGTGACATTATCGGAATTTTCTGGTAGTCTGGAAGACAGGGAATATGTAATGTCAGTGCTTCGAGAGTGATGATCACAATCCCACTCTGTGTAACTGCAGGAGAAGTGAAGGTGACATTTTTTTGGGAACTTTCAGAGTATTCCTACGAACCGGTTTCTAACTATAACAGAAAAATGTATTTCAGAAACACAGGGGCTAAAGCTTTGTGTCCTTAATCCTTGAATAGCAGTGGGTAGCTCCACCTCTCAGGCCAACTACCACCACTCCTCAGAAAGTCGTAAAGATTGTAATATCAGCGTTGATGAGAAGTGCAACTGAATCTGATTTTAATAATGTAATTTCTTACTGCATAACTACAAGGTGTCGAATCCCACCACTGAAGAACAGGAATTCTTTTGTGACCAAAGCAAGACCCTGCAGTCAACAATTCAGTATATCAGTATTTTCTGCCATAAAAGGCAGTAAATATAAAAACGAACACCCAGTGCAAATGTGGCATTAACTGGGAAGTTAAGATGAAGCTCCTCACCACACACAAAGGATATGAGTTTAAGGTCCAAACTACAAGACAAGAGAATTATTTTCCCTAAAAAAAACGCTGGACTTTTCATGCAAAAAACAATAGCCACAAAATCCATGAAACTTTGAAAACTTTTTCATAAATAGCAAATAAGAAGAAATAGTCAGAATAAAAAAACAAACCAAACAAACAAACAAAAAATACCCCACAACAACAACAACAACAAAACAATAGGTGCTTTTTCTGCCCCTTAAAAAAATTGCAGATACTGTCCACATTATTTTGGGCAGTGGAGAGCTGAAAAATCTGCTGCAAATTTTTAGATGTGAAACTTTAACTCAGAAAAAAACCAACCCAAAAAGCCATCAAAGAATAGATCTACATTTCAATTGTTTTATACATGCAGCAAAGAATCGTATGTACATATATAACTATCCTCAAATATATAAAAAGAAAAATAACAATAACAGTGGAAGAGATTCTGATTAAAATTGACTTTTAAGTTAAAATTCAGTGTTCTTTGAGATGTAAAGGTGTATAAATGGGCATCAAAATTTCAAAACTGTTCTTTCAAATGTAAATTCTTTCAGAGGAGTGTTATTGCCATTCAACTTCCAGGAGAAATGAAATACAAAGTTCTTATAATTATATACTTTAAGGAGGGAAAGTATTTCACTCAAGCTTGTTTTATGACTTTCCCATACAAAAGTAAAACCACAGATAAATAAAATATCAACTTGAGATTTTAAAAAATAGCTCAGTTTCACAGTTCAACAGAGAATGAGCCCATTGCTCAGAAAGGCAAAGGACTGAAGCGAGGGAATCGACATTTTAAAAACTGAAGGTAACTCCAAATTAATCTGCAGTATTGTTGGATGTGCCCTCCATTTATTCTCTAAATCCCCACTGACAGACTGCTGGCACCATCACCTGCAGTTTGGGTGGCAGGTGCCTCTAAAGCGAGATGGAAAAGGGGAGAGGCTTTTGGCTGGTTTGACACAAATGCAGCATCTCTGATCTGGAAGTTTCCAGCTCAGTTCTCAGTGCGTTTCCAAACGGCATTTTAGTGCTTCACTCCTGTGTCCTGACAGCACAGACAAGCTCCTGAAGGACTCATTTCTCCAACTCCTCCTCCCTGTCCACCAGTTTTATGGAAATTTTCCTCCCAGAGTGTAGACGGACACTGACAGCCACGCTGACTACTCCTGTATCGTTTTGTGTGATTGACTCTTGCCTCTTTTGCACAATCCCCTAATACCAACCACAGTCTGCTCTTTTCTGTTCAGGCAGGCAAAGAAAAGGAAGGTGCCCCGCTCTGTTTGATGCTCAGGCTTGGTTTGGAACTGCTCCTCGTGGCTTGGGCATGGACAAGGTGCTGGGGATACCGACTCTGGAAAAGCTGTAGCAGAGATCGACAATGACATGAGCTGCTGGAATCCCCGTTTGCTGCAGAAACCACTGGCCTGGAAGAATCTGTGCCCTAAACACGAAGGTAACAACCCAATCCTTCCCACTGGATTTGCATTGCCAAGGAAAGAATTCCTGTAAATACAGATTGCTTCAAACCCTTCACAGCACCTTGTCACTCCTCCTTTCAACTCCTTCCAAAGCCCCCACGCCTTTAAATCCACAGAAACCCCCTCCCATTAACCACAGAGCAGTTTTGAAGTAGAAGTGATTACAGATATTCTCACAGAAAGCTGAAGATATAGATCATTGAGGTTTCTTGATTAAAAAAGCCTTTGTTCTCTCAAATGGATAGAATTCTTGAAAACATATCAATTATGAGGAAATTTCACTGAAAGGCAGCATCAGACTGGAACATTCTGCCCTGAGATCGTGGATGGTCCAGTAGAAGTTTTCAGGTCCCTTCCAGGCCTGTGGTCATTCTGATCAGAAGGAAATATTTTCATTCTGGTTCATGTCTAATGTGATAGTAAATTAATAATTTAATGCAGAGAAAATTGTATCTCAACATCAGTTTTTTTCTTTGCAGAGCTATATCACATGATGGCTTTTAACAAGCCCTTCAACAGTTTTTACTTTCCCCCCTATATCAGCATTGTTGATACTGAAATTTGAATTAAGCATTTCTGCATTTCCAACAGAGTAGGAGTTTTAGCTGCTCATTACTCCTAATGATACAGAATGGAATTTGATTAATTCTTCTATTTAATTTATTTAAACACATTAGAAGCTTTGGTGGTATTGAGGAAATTCTATTGGTAAAAAAACTGCATGGAGAAAAGAATGATAGGAGAATGTTATTGATTCCTGTGGGTTCTGGATTAAATGTGGGTTTTTTTCTGGAATACCTGAGCAAGGAAACAGTACCAGAATTTCCTAGAATTATGCTAAAAATGGCTGAGAAAGGACAGATAATGGTAAGGAAGCAGCACTGGCCTCAGGTGCAGTAACACTGCAGTTGTCTGAAACACTTACTATCAAAACTAAAAATATATAAACCACAAGAAATTAGGAGTTTTACCATTTCTTTGTGAGGTATCTAGATGGATGCTGCTTGATGATATTCCTTGGCTAAGCCAGTCAGTATATTCAATCTTGTATTTCAACGCTGGACTGAATATTTTGTTAGAGTTTGCACAGACATCTGTAAAATATGCCAATTAGGCAAATTAAGGATGGATTATGAAATAAATTACTCTGAATTAAGCCACCTCTCATCAAATATTCCAAGACCAACAAAATGGATCATTTTGACAGATATGAGGCTTCTTCAAACCATTTGTACAAAGATATCTGTACAGTATCTTCTAGCAATTGAGAATATTTCCAAATTTAGGTTTGAGACAGTCTTTTTCACTTACTCCTTTCTCCTTCAGACTGTCACTTTTGATGAGGAAGTATTTTCCCCCAGAAAAATATTCCCCAGAATATCCCAGCTACCTCTGCTTACCAATCTGTGAGCAGGTGCGGGAATCCAACCCTGAGCCTGCTTCACTCAGAATTTTAACGAAGCTCCAGGCAGGCAGAGCGTTCCCAGTGATGTGAAACTCAGCTCCATCGCAGGAGCCCCATTAGGGTGAGAAGCTCTGCGAGGCTCTGTAGAACTCCTGCCTCACAGACACCCCATCAGTGAAACTCCTCCAGGGGGATTTGGCCTTTCTGAAATGCGCCTCTTGCTCAGGAGACAGGTGGCTTTCTGTAAACACCCAGCTCTCTTTAGCAGGGGACAACTGTTTCAATTCTAAATGTGGCCTGAATTATTCCCTCTACAGAAGCTTCTGTAGCTGCTCATGGTGTTTAGGAAGCCCTGCACCACCCAGTCATTTTCACAAGGTTTCAGATGAAGCAGCCCAGTGCCCGCGCAGTTCTGACCACAGACACGTCTCCAGCCTTTTGATCTCACAACTTTGTTCTGCAAGATGCAGCAGGGGCTGGCTCTGATCCAGCAACATCCACGAACCCCAGCTTAACTTCTGATAGAAGAGTATCTCCGTGAAAGCTGGAGATATTTATATGTTCCTCCTTAGGCAGAATACAAGCTTTTCAAGGATTCAAAGGCTCTTAATTGAATAGCTGTACTGGTTCACAGAATACCCTTGAAAAGGGAGTATTCATTTTCAAGAGGACTCTCCAAGGAACTTGAAGTTTACAGAAGTAGGGTGTTTGTTCCCATGAATGTTATTTGTGTACTGTGAATAATGTCTATTAATATTATACTCTGCTTAGTGTGGCCGGTACAGAAATAAGAGCTTCTTGTACCAATCGAGGATCACAGAATCAGGTCCTTCCTTTTGTTGTGTTGTGCTGGCAGAAGAACAAGAGAGAAAGAAATAAGTTGTTTCCCAAAGCAGTGGGGAATGTGATAGCCTCGCTTTTTAACCTCAGATTTATTCCCTTTGATGTCGAGGGTATATAAGATTAAGAAATGCTCAATTTCTTGACTGTTAAACTCTGCCTACTTGTAGCTGATGATTCACGGCTTATTGTTTCTCTAATAGTTCACAGTTAATTGGGATGGTGAAGAATTAAAGATTAACTGTCGAAATGTGAGAGTGTCAGGACTTTTATTTAAGGGAAAGAACAGAAAATATCTGCAGATGAAGAACCACTATCTAACTAACCTCACACAATATCTACACAGCTACAAAATCAACCTTTATCCCACTGCACAAGGGAGAATGCTCTTAAATAAGGCAGTTTCAATTTTATAGCATCCCATAACTTGCAATCAGCAACTCTTTAATAAAACTGAAATAAGCACCTCACAGTCAATGGGTATTTCTTTTTTTCTTTTTTTCTTTTTTTTTTTTGCACAACCAAAAATAGGACTCACATTAAACTGAAAATTGGGTCACGCTTCAGCACACAGTAATTTGACCTAAAGATAACATTCCTATCACACAGTTACAAGATGTGTCTTTCAGACAATGAAAACCCTTAAGAACTACAATTTTAGGTAGTTTGTATAATGTAAAAATGTCTGTCACGCTCCTGGAATCCAAAATATAATGAAACCTTTCACTCCTGGCCATATGTAGCACTGCAGTATTTTATCATGGCATAATGTTGGCACACGAGAGGGAACACAACAGGAGAAATGACATGTCTGATTTCATCCAGGGGTTTATTTCCTACTAATAATCTGCAGCAAAACTGAACTTGCAATTTGTAGGAGGTAAGACAAGTGTTTATTGGTGCCTGGGTGCACCATGAGAAAAGCCCTGGATTCTTTGATCACGGCAAACTTTGTAGCACCCTGAAGGCATTTTTCACTCAGCCCAGGTAGATCAGGCAGGATTCAGATCAAGAAACAAAACACAGGTCATTTACCAGGTACCAATTATAGCGGGTTGCAAGCCAGCCACTGACATATTTAGAGAGTAAAAAACTTCAGGCAAGAGAAAAGAAAGAAAAGGAAAATAAAAAAATAAATCTAAGAACAATTGTGCAACCAGAAATAAGAAAGCAAAGACCCTGAATATTACAGATAACAACAATGCTGACATTGTTTGGATATCATTTACTGTTACCTTCAGATTGCAATTTTCAGCATTTAAATCAAATACCTTGCAATGATCTCTTCCCATTGCCAAGTTTAATAAAGCCCAGACCCCACTGTCCATAAATATCCACAGAGAGCTGTGAGTTATGGAAATGAGAACTCCCTGACAGCACAGCCTCCCTCTGCTGCCTGGTAATGAGTGACTTGGACACCACGTGAGAGCTCAGCCTCAGATAAATATTTCAAACATATCATGCAAGAGATTCTCAGATCAATCCCCACCTCCAAGAAACCAGTGGAGTGAGACAGAGAGCCATTCTGAACCGGTGCACCAGAGCAGAACACAAACAGCAGTTTGCCTGGATTTTGGGGGAGGAAGGGTGGGCAGTTTTCTTTCTGCCTGTGCCAGAGTAGAGTGATTAAAGGTGAGACACTGCTCAGTGATTAAAGATGCACTGCTCTGTGCCTCTGACAGCTCTAGAACACCACCAGGCACAGGGACAAACACGCCCAGGGAACTCCTGTTGCGTTCCTTGTACAATCTCTGACACAGAATTAACAGAGGGTACAATGCCTACGAAATAATTTTCAAATGGCTTCATAAAAAGTCTTTCAAACAGCAGCACGCCAGACTTCTGAATCTGTTTGTGATCCTCTTCCTTCCATCCATAAAATGGGCACAGGCTGAAAACCAGCAGCCTAAAATACCCTGTTTATGTCACATTAGGTTTGAATTCCATGAGATAAGCAAGGGAATTGTCCCTGCAACACCTGTCTGAGAAAGGGAATTTATTTACAGATATGGAAAATGGGTAAATCCCTATTTAAATAATTTGAATCGGTCAATAATAAGTCTGCCAACAGAGAGAGAATTAAAGCTACCACAATATTTTCCAGATATGGTAGAATACACTTTGGCCAACATTTACCTTGGACCAATGCCTCTTTAGAGCTGTGTAATCAGAGCAAAACTATGCTCAATAAGGCTCAAAATCAAGCTTTCATCCATGATGATAGAAAAAAATGCTTGGAGCTCCATAGGCATCCCTGCACTTCACTCCATTGCACTACACAGACCGATGTGAAGGAATTTCCTAGTGCCCATTAAAATCCTTTTCAAATTATAGATCATCTCATATTCCAAAATGAAAATTAGATATGGTCATTTATACCACATAAATTAGGAACAGGGTACTGTGCTGGCATTTAAACAAACATTTATAATCAATGAATGGGGCAAGAAAGGAAAAAAAACCACAAACCACTCAAACCAAAATCATGAGGGTGGAAGTTGAAAAAAATAGAAAAAAAAGAACAGAACTGAGACTAATTATCTGTATTTAAACATATGAAGATCTCACTGAGTCTACAAGGTTGAGATCTTGTTCCCTAATCAAGTGCATCAAAGGCATTCCTCAAGGCTCACAGCAAAACTGCAGAACATCCATACCAATCGTTTTCCTTCAGGAAAGGCCCTGGAGCGGGGTGAGCTCTCCTCCCCTCTGTCACCCCTCTGCCCAGCCCTGGGCTCCCGGGGGTGCCCGCTCCCGCAGCACCAGGCTCTGCGCATTCACAGCCACATTCCAAAGGAGCTCTTTGCTTTTGTTCTACTCCATTAATTACTAACGGGGCCAGACCCTGCCCTCTTCCTCTGCCCACAACCTCTCGAACGTCACTGCCTCCAAGAGTGAAAATTCAGTCAGATTTCGGCCATCGTTTGGCAAGCACTATATAATTTAATGTTCTTCAGAGTTCGGAATGATTGAAGGACTTAATTTACTGCTAATTAACTGCATGAAGGGGTGATACTGAGTTTAGTTCTATTTTAAGGGGCTAATATGTAATGCATAAGTAGCTGTATATAAGCTGTACATTTTCAAACCTTTGTTCTGACTGTAAAGTGTCAGTTGGACTCATTCTGGTCTTTCGCTGCCTCAAAAACCACGCTGTGAATTTGTGGCTGCCATAAATGCTTAATGCAAGGCCTAACTGTGCAATGCTGTGGGAATTCTGGTTTTAAAACTTATGAAAGCAACATTTTACTTACACTTTGTCCTCTCATGTCAAAGAAGAGTATAGACTTCAGGGTCACAATCATAATAGATGCATAGTAATTTGCAGAAAATCATGAGTTCTAACCTTCTACTTTTTTCCTTCAAAAAAGGAAACATGCAAAACATGATTCCCAGTGGGGGGAAAAAATGTCACTGTGAGTAGCAGTTATGGCTTATGAGAAATTTGGCTCAAAATCTTCAACTTCTACACTTGTTTAATTTTTGCCAAGACAGAGTCAAATAAACAGATAAATAAGATTACCAGTATTTTCTTTCAGTTATCGTCATGTTATGGAATAATCACTTAATAAACATAGATTGCACTTGTGACATAATAATCAGCTGGCACAGTCAGTGCTTGGTTTTTTTTTTAATTTCTAACTCAATAAGCACGATTTTGCTGTGCCCAATTCTGGAACAATTAACAGTATTCAGCTGCATCTAGCAACCTACAGATCTGGCACTTAAGACAGCAATGTGCCCACAACTCCCCACAAAGCTCAAAACTTGCAGAGAATTGCCCAAAAATTACACCTAAAAATGAGTTATCTGAAACACAGGCTCTGCAGGCCTGGATTCACAGTTTCTGTGGTTTCTTTATTTCCTTCTTTTTATTTCTTCATGTAAAAGCTACTTTTACTTCTCAGGAATGTAAAACAAGCCTCAGAGTCCTTCCTTAAACCAGAGAATACAACCCCTGCCGTGACTAGAAATCCTGGTACGATATTATGCTTTTCTGCTAACAGCACAGGCAAAGGAAGCAGCATTTGTAAGCTGGGCTAACATGGAAGTGTGAGAAGTCTGAGTTATGGCACAGAATAAAGCACAGCTAAAACATTCGTTTGATCTGAGTTATTCCTCACACAGAATAAAGTAACAGAGATCCGGGACTGGAGGTAACTTTGGTCCTAACAGCTCAGGTGGGGCTGTGTTTGGGGCCTCTTTGTTGATGCCTGAAGGAGGCTGCCTGGAACAGAGGCTGGACAGAGTAAAAGAATAAAGTAGATATTTACTGAAAGGCCTTTCCAGGACACATCCGGGAGCACAAGAGTCTGGCCAAGACTGCGCCCAAGATCAACGACCAGTCACGAGTTTTCTACACTTTTATAAGCTTTGATCAATTTACGTATCAGGGTTAATCCTCCAATTACAGTTTCAGGTAATGATGTAATTTACCTCAAGTCTGTCCCCCATTTTAGGGTTGTAGTTTCCATATTTCAGGGCCTGGAACAACAAGGTGTCCTTGAGTGCAGGCCTGGAGAGGATTTGCTGTGTCTGACCAGAACGTGAGAACAGGAGCTCACAGACTGTATGGAGTTTTAGAGCTACACACTAAAGCAGTGCAGGGTCTGAAAAATATAAAAGCTGAATCTTGAGGCATCAGCACAGGGAGGTTTCAGCTCTTGCTGAGCAGTGCAGGAACAGTCACGGAGTGAGCACGAGGAGCTGGAGGGGACAGCAGGGACAGCTGTCCCAAACTGACCCCAGGGACAGCTCAGCCTCTGTGTGTCCAGAGACAAAAGCTGTGCAAATAAGAGGGGATCAGGGTGGTGGGGTCATGGCATTTGTCTCCCAGGTAAATCACAGGAATAGATTTGCTGTCAGAGTGCACTCTGGAGGGAGTCTGTGAGGGCCTGGAGAGATGGAGTTAGGGAGATGTTCGACTTGGCTGAGGAATCTTTCTGCCCTGGAAGGCTGAAGGGAATCCACCTGCATTATCCAAAAAGGGTGGGAATGAAGGGAATCCACCTGCATGATCCAGAAAGGGTGGGAATCTCATCTCCAAGTGACACTGCGATCTTCATCACAAAGTGAAATCCCTGAGCTCGGCTCCCAGTGAGGTCAGAGAGTGGGGCTGGGGAAATGGGCAGGACAGACAAATGCTAAAAAGATGTCTCAAATATCATTAATTCCTTGTCTAAAGTTATCTTGGGTTTTTCTTGACCCAGGTTGGTTAGAGATGGGGTTGTTTTATATTTCAGCAGTTCTCACCACTGTTGATAGAGTGTTTTTAGAAATCTGAAATCTGAGGTTAATATAGCCATGCCTTAGGGAGCTTTAAGAGAGGAAGATCCACAACTTTTCAATCAAGAGGCAAATCAGTCCTTAATTCACCTGTATTTTGAAGATACCCAAATTAATTAGATTATGAATTTCCATTTCTCTGTCTCTAAGCATCTAGCTCAAAACCACCCTGAATCTCCCTATTTATTTACATCTGTCATGCAGAGAGGCATGATACAGACTTCTACTTTGTTTGACTGCTTCAATGACATGAACATGGATCCGTGGGAGATGCACTCCTTGATTCCGAGGGAATTTGGCCTGCTTGTAGCTGCTTGAAGCCTGCTCCACCAATGGCATTTCAATGCCATACAGATGTTCTCTGAGAAAAAATCTGGCAGAACAGTCTTGCATCCCTGAGCTCTACAAAATCCTTGAAGGAATTTGATGGTGAAAGCAAATGCCCAAGATTTCACATAAATAG
>VYZT01052854.1:34950-123677 GCA_013400735.1 Pomatostomus ruficeps
GGGTCCCTTCCAGCTCACTATATTCTGTGATTCTATATACTATTTTAGAGATATGTGTATTTTGTATACTTGTGTGCAAGTATATATATATAAAACACATGCTATATATTCTAGATAATAGTTCTGATTGCATCCTGGCTTCATTTGCTTTTTTTATAATGCACATGGGGCTCTTTACGCGTTATCTCAGAAGTCATTGTTCCTCTCTGCAAACCCCCAGTGAATTGCACAGACACACTGTCTCCCTCACACTGCTGATGGACGTGTCCCAGAGAATTCCGAGATACCGGTGTCTCAGACAAGTGGCTGTGCTCTTAATTAAGGAAACAGATACTTCCCCAGGGAGGTAAGATCATTTAGATCAGTCAGTCTCACACAACTGTGACCAAAGGAGTTGGGGATGTTTTTGGTAGTGGAGATTTTTTTCCTTCCTTTTCATTTCTAAGTTTTGGAGCTCATCGAGGAGGAAGCTGAAGTTTGCATATAAATTTTGGAAAAGTGTGAGTTTGGGAACAGAACTACCATAACTTCAGTGAATTCTGCCCTGCCTTACTTTCTGCTCACTGACAGGGTCCAGTAAAAATCCAGTGTATGGTGTTTGCTGCACCTCTGGTGTGTGACAGCCCAGGAGACAGCTGGCACCGGAACCTTACCCTAATTGTGGGGTGGCCTGATTGCTGCTGCAAATCCTGAGTGTTTTGCTGCAAGGCTTAGCCAGCACACATTAAACTGGAGACATCAGGATTCTCAGCTCCACAGAGATGAAAGAGACCCAGGCCAATACAGTTGTTGAGATTTCCAGGCAGTGTAATTCCATTGATTTTAGTGCTGTCTTATTGGGGTGTCTGTTCCTACCAGCTATCTATACATCCTGGGAACACAGAGGAGAAATACTCAGGCCGCTGGAATTTGAAACCAGATGATTACAATATGTTTGTGATCACTTTGATTCATTTATTTTATTTTAGGATGGGATATTCACCAATATTTGAATTATTTTCCAGCTCAGGCTTGATCTTGGTAGGCAAGCAGGCAGCAAGGTAAAGTGTGGAAGAGAAGAGATCTCCCCTCTCCCTCTCAAATCTGTAACTACTTATTATGTGCAATTTCCCTGGGATCATTTGATGTCAGAAAATAAAGTGATACTGTTATTTTTAAATGCATGGGGTAAAAATTGTAACAGGGATATGATATACTGTCCAAGTTGGGCATTTTCAAATTTACTTTGACACTTCAAGATTGATTTTGCCATAAACATGTAATTCTGATGGTCTGTGTTTGTGCAATAGGCAGGGTTAGAAACCTTACAACCTTCACAGCAGGAGCAACTAAAAATGCCTTCCCTCCTTTCCATCTCCACTGCCTAATCCTACATCACAACTTTGGCAAGAATAGGGGTCCCTGAAGGTCCCATAATCCTAGAGAGGTTTGGCTTGGAAGGGACCCTAAAGCCCATCCAGTGCCACCCCAGCCACGACAGGGACACCTCCCACTGTCCTAGGGTGCTCCAAGCCCTGTCCAGCCTGGCCTTGGGCATTGCCAGGGATGCAGGGGCAGCCACAGCTTCTCTGGGCACCCTGTGCCAGGGCCTCCCCACCCTCCCAGGGAAGAGTTTCTGCCTCCTATCTGAGCCAAACCTCCTCGGTTTCAGGTTAAAGCCATTCCCCCTTTTCCTGTCACTGCGCATCTTTGTAAAAAGTCCCCTCCGGCTCTCTTGGAGCCCCTTTAGGCACTGGAAGGGGCTCTAAGGTCTCTCCAGAGCCTTCTTCTCTCCCAGCTGAACAATCTCTCAGCCTCTATCCAGAACAGGGCAGCTCCAGCCCTCTGAGCATCCCCACACCCTCCTCTGGACTCACTCCAACAAGTCCCTGTACTTTGCATTTAATATATTTATTAGATTAAAATCATAGAACCAACTCTGATAAATGCTGAAGTATCCTTCATTCATGTCTAAAGAGGAGAATCAAGTGACTAACTCTAGTGTCTCTGCATAACCAAGGAATAATATATCAATACTTATCTTAAAAATGGATATTCTGATTCACAGAATATTTAGAATTAAACTTAAAAATTCATAATTGAATTAGCTTTTCAATTGAACCTAGCATTTACCCAAACAGTAAAATCCCCCCTCCAAAAAAAAAAAAAAACCCAAAAATTCAATTTAAACATAGGTTTAATTACAAACAGTAAAAAATGTGTTGAACTGGACTGTGAAACTGATGAAAATGGACGTCATTAAAGAGCCCATTGGAAGACAAAATGAAAAACAGTCTCAGGAGAGAAAGATAAAGCTGTTAAGGCTGATTTAAGAGTCCTTAATTTGTAATAAGATGTTATTAGTCTCTAAACACTTTCAAAAGCATGATTTTTAAATATGTAATGTCATTTGCTGTATCCATGTTGGAAATATTCCCCAGATTTGCTAAGGCTCTGTGATGTGGGCATAGATAAATACATCAAATTGTACAGGCTGAGATGGTGTCTGTCTGTCTGTCCTCCCACCACGGAACCCATGGATTGCTTGTTCAATAGAAATGCTGCTTTGATGATTTGGCACATCTTTATTCAGAAAGATGGGCTGATGGCTGACAACTTTGATGCAATAAAGACTGCTGCAGCAGTACTGGAAGAAAGTCATTTGATAAATGTATATTTTCCATTTTGCTTTAAAGGAATCTATTATAAGTGCAGCTGCTTCCCGAATGAAATTAATGCCGAAGTGAAGCTCCGTATTACAAAGTGAAATGGGACTCGCTCTCTAATATTCGACTGAAAGGCATTGTAATGCAGCAGGAGGATTGAACTTTGACTCCTTCAAGAACACTGATTCATATAATAAAAAGGAGAAAAAAGGCTTTAAAAATGCTAACATCCTCTTTTCAAAGCCTCGCAAAGCTGCTGTCCAGAAAACAGAATAGCAAATATGGGTTGTGCGCGTCGCCGAAGATGATGTACCCTGAGGAAAACCGTGAGGAATCCGCGTAACAAAATTCTCAAAATTGTTTTGAAGTTTTGCAAAGATCCTGAAACACACAACTGGGAGGACAATCTCTCATCCTTCTTCCCATCAGTGGTGCTATACATTGCTTATTTAAATGGGTTTTAACCAAGCTATATAGTGCTGGATTACAGCTAAGCTTTACCAATCCTTTATGATTACAGCTTCACATCTGAGAAATTCTCACATCCTTTCTGAGATTTGAAAAATATTCCTGTTCAACACTGGCTATGAATGAGGGGGTTTTATTCTTTATTAAAAGTGGTTTTTTCCCCCTTTTTTGGTGGAAGGCAAGAAGGCAGGCAGGCCTATCTCCTTTTTTTATATATGGATTTCATATTTCCAAATTATGTGTGTAGACTTGACCTTCCCGTTCCCGTAAAGAAACAAACTCTAAAAGTCAAACTGTTACCTGGATTTGGACACAGATTCCAGACCCTCAACACAGGCAGAGATGAGAGATGTTTCAATGGTGAACTATGAACAAACGTTTGGGGTTTGCCAATTCTGCTTCAAGCCCCTCAACCTGATCTCATTTTTTCTTTTGAGAATTTAAGGCAAGATAATTTTGATCATTTTATCTGTCTCAATACTAAAATATACTCAGTGTCTTATATTCCAAACCTTTTTTCCTACTTTCTCTTCTCTCAATATTTCCTTCTTCAGACTTCAGAAATAGAAGCAGCACAAATTATCCTTAGTTTCTTCCATGAACAATCCCTATTATCAACATTTTAAACTTTCAAGCAATCTAGATACGGTTTTGTTTCTGTACATTCTTGCTTTTTGTGTCCATAAAATATTTTGCAAGCAGAGAGAAGACTTTCTAGAGGAATACTGAATATTCTATCCTCATTTTGCAAGAGCAAAGCTGTCTTATATAGCATCAAACAGTCTCTCCTCCTCAGCAGACTTGGTTGAAAGATCACAAGTCCCAGCGCAGACACCTCTTTCCAAACGTTACCTTTTGTTTCCCTGCGTTCTTTGTGTTTGGCTCGCAATACTCTGTACTCTCCTGCAGGAGAGCTGGCTAACTAATTTCTAATATTTAAACGTTTTAGGTTTGCTCTCATCATGACCCTAATGCAGTGCATTTACACTACACTCAAAGGAGATGAATAGCAAGCCTACCAGATAAATGGCCATAGACTCACAGCCTTCGAGAGACTTATTCACTGGTGTAACAGTATTAGCCCACAAGGGCACTTTCAAAAGCTTTTTATGCCTTTCTATTCTCTTGCTTCCAATCTCTGTCATTACTGGGTGATGTTGCTTTCAGACAGTTTGGGCTTTTGGTCACTGCCAGCTTGGGAAAGATTCATATTTATGACCTTGAACTGAAAAGCTTCCCATTGCACCTCAGCCACTTGTGCCGTCCCTTCCATCTTGCCACTCTCGTTACATTCAAAGTCATTTCCTTTCCTCTTCAGCTTTATCTGTGATTCTGCATTTTGGTCCTTGTGCCAAGGGAGCCACGGGGACCACAGAAAATATAAAGCTGTGGCTACAGGTGATAGTGGCTGTTTGTCATTGCACGGTTGCAAAATATACCAAGTTTAAAATTTTTTTAGCTTCAGTCAGTCTTCATAATCACAGAATGAACTGGGTGGAGGCCTGATGAGTTCAGCATCTCAGCAGACTGGGAGCAGCACAGGAGATGCACAGAGAGAACAACCAGCAAGGGCAATTAATGAACATCAGCTCCAAACAACACCCTTGACATAGTGAGAGCCACCTATTTGGAAAAAGGACTGATAAGAGAACCAAGCAATCAAGACCTAATTAACATCAGAACAACAACAAAAAAAAATTTGTAACCAATAGGAAACCAAATACTCAGAACTACATAACTTGGAACCAATGACCACTGAACAAATGTATCTCTATGGGCTTTTACGTATAAAGTTTGGGAAGAACCGGGTAAAATTTATGTATTATGGAATGATTTTCCCTGCACACGTGGGCTATGTGTGGATGAAATGATTTCTGTGGCACATGCTGGCCAGAACACCATCCTGGCCAGAAATAAAGCAATGCCTTGAATCTCTAACACTAAAAATGTTGTGGGAGAGTTGTTGTTTTTCCCGCAGTTTCGATGACTCGGTCGTACACCCACACCCGTTTGAAACCTGAGCATTTTGTTATTGCACCCTGCTTTATGAAACCTGAGCATTTTGTTTTTGCATCCGCTTTACTCCTTCCCTACCAGACATACACAGGCACACAGTGACACACAGGGGGAAATAAAAAAGTGCCTGGTGAAATTAATACTGAGTCTGTATTATTACACAAGGCTAATTTATATCAGAAGCAGGCATACACATTTCTGTCTTCTTGGCCAGGGTTCACCATACATCCAGATATATGATTTCCCCTTGGCTTTGTTTTGGCTTTTAAAGAACAGATTAAATATGAATTGATACTAAATTGCTGGGGCAACAACAAGAAAACCTGGCAAGTAAAGACATTGGGCTTGACAGGGTACCTGGTTAAAGGCAATTCAGCATAAAAACAAGGACAAGAGGCAGAAAAAGCAATAAATCACAGTCAGATACACAAACTCTAACAAAGAGGAGATAGTGATGACAACACCAAAGACAGAACTCTCAGGTTCCTGAATGATTGGCCATTGAAGGAACCATTCCAAGTCCTGGAGAACCGATAAGCAGGGGTGAGTTACTGTGTCATAGCAATGACTGATTTTAGTGCAGGGGTGGCTGTGGGACCCTGCACAATTTATGGGGTGTTTTAAGCAGCTCTTGGGAACATGAGAAGCAATCAAGTGGACTGGGGAGAAAGAAGCATGGGAAGTGGAGAGGAGCGTTAATATAAAAATAAAAGAGAGGAAAAACAAAGGCTGGTTGCACACAAACAAGCTGTTGCTCAGGAGAGTTTTCGAGCAAGCCCTGTTCCTAATAACTGCAGTCCTGTGAAACTCCATCCACCTATTTTCTGTGTGACTTTGCTCTCTGCTGTGCTTATGTGTGATTCACAAGCAAACTTGAGGTTTGACTCAGTGGTAAGTCCTGGAAAGATGTGAGACTGGAGACAGGATAAACAGGGCTTAGGTTCTGGGTTTTGATTCTGTGAGGGCTTAGAGTCCAGTGCAGGGCTTAAGATGCATGAGAAGTGAGAACTTCAATCAAGCTGCAGTAGCTGGCAAGCTGGAATAAACCAGAAACTGGAGAAAAAACCAACCCAGGCTGGAGATAGGAAGGCCAATAATCAGGGTAATAGTTCTGCTTGGATTTACAGCCAAGGTTTGAGGGCTGTGCTAACATAAGAGTGGCTGTGAATCAAATAGAGTTGATAAATACATATTTGTATGCATTTGTGTTTATGACCATTCTACATTCTCAACTTCCCAAGGATTTGGAGACAAGGAGCAGGACGGGGCTGTGTTGTTCGTGCTCCTGTGAGTGCTGCAGGTGGCAATAAAGGCAATGAGTGCTCTGTGTTGATCTGAGTATCCAAGCACATGAATGAGCTGTGTTTATGCTCGTGCACACGTGCATTTGTTGGGAACACACAGACTGCCTTGCAAATGGCAACCTGCAAATGGCAGGAGCAGGAAACAGACTGGGAAAGAGAAATCCAGGCTTCCCCAAGGGCCTCAGCTTATTTTGGACCTTTTTTCCAGCAATGCAAAGAGACCATAACTCCGTGGTTTGCTGTGAAAAGGCTGTCTTGTAGCCAGCCTCAGAATTTTTTCTCATATTCAATTTTTTTCTAACTACACAACTATAAAATTTTAAGTTCTACCTTTCTAGTTTGTTGCTTTGTTCTACATCTTCTATGTTCAGCAGCTCTAATATGATGAAGGGGAAGTAAAACAATCACATGACAAAATTAATCCCTTTTTTCCAAAGATAGAGATACAAACACATTCAGTGGATAAGGCTATGTACATGGAAATGGAATTCCCAACCCTTGGAGTCTGTGCCAGGTATAACATAATAAAAAATCACAGCAATTATTACCAATAATTTTTAAAAGACATTATAATATAAGAGTGAAATGAGAGTGATTAAGATCTCAGACCAGGTTCTTCCCATTCCGCCTCCACCTTCAGACTAGAGTTATACTGCAACCAGGAAGGGCTACTCTTTACAGCTTGCACAATGTATCAGAGGCTAATTCCCAAACATCATTATTCTATTCTGTGCAAGACACAAATTTAAGGGAGAAACGGGAAGGCAAGAGCAGCAGCAGTGATGAAAAAAAGAATTTCCTTCAGGAGCAGGCAGGGTACGATTTCAGCCGGACAGCTTCTGCTGTTTCCTTCCAGCCTTTGGGGGTGATAATCAATACCTGTCTTCATCACTTCTGGTATTTTGCCTCACACACAATAGCATCTTTTGGGAATACATATAAATAGCTATTAGATTCAAATATAAATCCTCAACTGATTATATTTAGAAATGCCTTTTCTCCCCTGTGCCTAGAAGGAAGGAGACGCTTGAAAAAGATTCAATCAAAGTATAGAGGGAAGTGACAATAAAATGACAACGCAGCAGCTGTACCGACTTTCTGGCATAAGGAAAACAGCATCTGTAAGGAGCAAAGCTGTGTGCACACATGCTCACACACAGTTTCGGGGCTCAGGGAAATAGTTGGTTTGGCAGCTTTGTAAGTTCAGCACAAACATATGTAATAAGAGTGAAAGTCTCTTTGCAGTTCCCCTCTGTGACAAGATTTTAAAACTGCAATGATGATACAAGCCACCCAAATGAATCCTTTTTGGTTTTTCTCTTCCTGAAACTGGCCAGCCTGAGGAGGGGGTGTCAGTGGGGCCCCCAGTCAGTCTTCACTGGCTGAGGGAGCCAGGGAGACACAGAGCCACCCCCACTCCTTGGAATCAATTTGTGACTCTGCTCATCCGGCCTGACTCTGCAGGTGAGAGGCTGCTGCTTTCACTCCTGATCCTTTAAGTCAGATTATGAGATTGCTACGAGACTCTAATTTATTTTTTAAGACATATAAAGTCTCAGAAATTGAGTGCAAAGTTTCTTGTTCCTTTGTTTGCTTTTAAGATAAATCATGTCTACAAGGATTATAAGTGTAATACTACTTCTGCTGGAAGTTCTGATAAAGGTGCTTGGAAGAAAAAAAGAGTATTTCATTACCAAAAAGCTTTGCCTTTCTCAGTGCAGTCAAACTAATGTAATGAAATTCCCTGCCCCAATATCAATAATATATGTTCAAAGCAAACATGAAATTGTGTATTCAGAATTTAACTAAAATACATAAATAAATATGATCATATCCTTAGGTACAAACCAACTATTTAGCACCCAATCTCAGAACTGATCTTTGGAGGTATTCATGACTGCATGAAATTTTTCTCTTTCTGCTCCTAGTGTGCACCTTCCCCTTCCATTAATGTATCAAGGAAATTTATTATTAATCCAATCAGTTGGATGATCCTCTCTTTCACACTTGAGAAAAACATTATGAAGAAGAGTGGCTAAGCCAGGAGTCCCCATACATTGGGAGCCTTTGGTTTTATTATGTTTTTTCCTTTGGTAAGGATTACTGTCCTATTTATTTATTTACTGAACATAAATTCACAAATTAATTTAGTCACTGCGTTATCAGCACTATGTATTAATGACTTGAGTTTCAATTTCTAGGATAGCTCCAGAGACCAAATCTAACCGACTGGATTAGTCAGTGCATGAACCCGCGCACACATGGATTTTTAATGGCTTTTATACCAAGCTGGTCCCTGGCTCCTGAAGAGGCTGTGATAGTTTTGGCATCTCTGTGCAGTGGCCCTGTTGCAAAATATCGTAAGTTTAAAATTTTTTAACTTCAGTCAGTCTTCACAATCACAGAATGAACTGGGTGGAGGCCTGATGAGCTCAGCATCTCAACAGACTGGGAGCAGCACAGGAGATGCACAGAGATAACAACCAGCAAGGGCCAGCAAGGGCCAACAATGAACCATCAACACAAGCCAACAGCCCTGGCACAGTGGGAGTCACCTGTTCCGGGAAAAAGACTGATCAGAGAACCAAGCGATCAAGACCAAATCAGCATCAGAAGCAAAGAAGATCTGTAACCAATAGGAAACCAAATACTCAGAACTCTGTAACTTGGAACCAATGAACATGGAACCAATGGATCTCTATGGATTTTTAATGTACAACGTTTGGGAAAAATCGGGTAAAATCCATGTGTCATGGAATGATTTTCTCTGCACACGTGGGCTGTGTGTGGATGAAATGATTTCTGTGGCACATCCTGGCCAGAAATAAAGCAATGCCTTGATTCTCTAACACTAAAATAGCTGTTGGAGAGTTTTTGTTTTTCCCCGCAGGCTGAGCCACAGCTGCCTCAGTGCAGGCACACCCCCTCAGGTCATACAAAAACACCGAGAAATGAGAGGGCCATCAGAAATGAGAGGACAGTCAGAAATGAGAGGACAATCAGAAATGAGAGGACAATCAGAAATGCCTGTGTTTTACCTCTGCTGCGCTACTGCTCTTTGCTTTATCCTGCCTCCCCCATAACCGTGAGCAGCCCGCGTTAGGAGCTGTCCGGAGGAGAGACCTCGAGCTCTCACCATCACCCAGAGCTCCACGAGTTTACATTGGGATTTACATTTACATTTACAGTGGGAGAGAGAGGCTGGAGTGCAACATTTCCCTCTCTGCTCTTTCTCCCATGTGCTGAAGTTGGGGAACAACAAATGGAATAAGCAAATTCTACAGTACTTGCTTATTCCTGTTTACTGAACGATATCTTCCACAGCTTCTTACTTCTAATTCTTAATGCATATGATTTCATTAATCATTTGTATTTGATGGTGAATGTGCTGCAGAGTAACCAAGGGACAGCGAAAGGAATGAGCACACTTGGGAGACACAAAGTTACTTATTAAAGTAGTTTTAGACATTTCTATTGTGAGGCTCTTTACAGAGAAGGAACGAGCCTCCCCCAGTTCCTACTGAAACCAAATGCAGTGTGGGAGATGTGTAGCAGCCACTTCTGCGATAATCACGGTTTGAAGGTGCACACTCAATTAGCTAACAGAACAAAATCTTTCATGAGAGCCTTAAGAAAACATGAGATTATACTATCAAATATACCTGGCTAGGTAATTATGGTGTTGTGCAGTAGCTTTAGAATTTAGAAACACTAAATCCACTGCTAACAACGCACAGAGTTCCCTTTGGCACTGCAGGGCGTTTGTCTGACTCTGAAGCACCAAGCAGGACTGGATTGCCCAAGGTTTGGCTGTGTCTGTGACAAGATGTAACTAAAACTGACTGAG
Organism: Pomatostomus ruficeps; assembly: GCA_013400735.1. Classification (NCBI taxonomy): domain Eukaryota; kingdom Metazoa; phylum Chordata; class Aves; order Passeriformes; family Timaliidae; genus Pomatostomus; species Pomatostomus ruficeps. Next base: position 45,231 of record VYZT01052854.1, read on the forward strand.
AACCTGCTCATGCTGGGCCACAGTCTCTGCAGAGCTGCAAGGCCAGTCTGAGGTGCATGATGGATAAGCTACGTAGCTTTATTCTATTTATTTCTTTCAGCTGCTGAGCTTCTCAATCTGCATTTTCATGAGCTTTCAGCAGAATCCTAGAATCCAAATGGAAATCATCTATCTGGCTAACAAGGGTGCACCAACCAGCTAATTGTGTCTAATGGAAATTCAAATGAACAGGAAACAGCTTTGAGCTACAGCGCAATTCCAGGTGCAACCGTGAAGGCAGGAAAACCAGTTACAGCTGGGAATCCATGCAGGAGGGTGTAGGCAGAACCAACAGCAGCAGGAAACACACTCATCCCCCAGAATAACTCCTGGCAGGTTAGTTTCCCTGTAATATCGTGTTAACAAATAACAAAGTTGGTAATATTGTGGGGGAAAAAAAAGCACATGTAGATAATAAATGTAGTTAAATAATCTTCTTTTGACAATGGTAATTAAAGGGTGATATTCCCATTTTCAGCAAGCACATTCTATTAATAGATCTATTCTGCAATAATTGGGTTTTTTCTTCTCCAGAAAAATGATTTTCAGCTGTAAAAAATTTAAGCAGATTCATGGAGTCTGAAAAGGTCAAAGAGACCTGAATCTGAATGCTCTTATTTTATATACTGTTGACCTACAGGGTTAAGATAAAAGTCAGTCACCACGATGATATTCATAGATGACTTTTTAAAGGTAACTTTGTTCACAGAGACAGAAAGATACAGTAGTTTGAATACAAACTCCAGGAGTGAAGAATGAGGACAAATACCTCCCTGAGGAAAGCAGGCCTCATCCAAGGTCCATTGAATTAATTAGCATCAACATTAGCTTTGCCTAAGGGGCTAAAGCCTCTCCTTTTTTTATCTCTCTTTTCTTCTATTTTTTTTTTTTTTTTTGTTGACCAAGCTGCATATCACAATATGTAGACTGGCATCCCAAACCACACTTAATCATCTTTGTTAGCTAATCCATTTATGCATCCATCATTTAGAGAGGAATTACATTCATAATGATGTATTTTCACATTTGAACTCACTGACTTCAATTCAGCTGTTGCCACTCCTAAGGCAAAATAATAAAAACTGCCCTGCAGCAATCTGAATCAGGGAGATACCCACACATTAATTTTGCTATTAGATGAAATTTTGTACTTTCAGCAATTTGAATGTAACAAATTTAACCCATGCTGGAGTGCAAATGCAGTATCACCTCTCCATGGGTGTGTAGCCAAATACGTGGTAGTATATGGGCATAAATATTTAGCAGCTGCAACATCCTCTGTTAAATTTGAGAACTGCAGCCCTTTTTCTTCAAGAATACTCCCAATAATGGCAAGCCAGAGGAATGCAGGAACATTAAGACTCTATTCTTCTACTCCAAAATTGATATTATTTGCTAAGGCTTAAAATGGTGTCAGTTACAAGCCCCAGGGCTTGTGTCTTTGTTAAATGGCTGGTCAGTACCCAGTTTGCAAGATGGGGATTTATTTGAACAGAGAATTGTAAAAATATAGAAACTTTACCAAAATCTGATTATTGAGCATCACTTTTTTGACTGCTCTTCTCAAGAGGTGGAGGAAACTACACACACAGCAGCTGATACCTGCAAGTCCCTCTACTGTTCTTGCTACAACAGCTTAAAACTTTACAGAAGTGCCTTTAATCCCCTACAGGAAAAAGTACTGTTCTCCTTTTAAAGAAAAAAACCCCTAGAACAGAATAAATTACATCTTTTACTTCAAACAAGAAAATCTGAGTTAAGACTGAACCTTTTAACTCTCTCTGCATTAACTGCAGACACTTAGCTTTCTTATCCTTAATTTTGGGAGGAAAATGGGATTGTTGCAGTATTGCTGCAGTCCACTTCTGAGTTTCTATGTTTTATTTATTGCTACATTTAACATGTCAAGTGTTTTACACGACTGCAAGAATAAAAACAATTTGCTGGCTATAACCTCCTGCAGACCATGACTTCTGTGAAATTCCTGTATGATCTTGACAGGTTATAACATAGATACAACATCCGGGGACATCAGAAATGAAATTCTGTGCTCTCTGTCTCACTGCTAGAGCGCCTGTCTGAAATTTTCAAAGGTACGAACACCTCAAAAAGGAGAAGGTGACCACAAAGACTGTGCTTTGTAGAAGCAGGATCTGCTGACTGGTGTCTCAGAGAAATCACACGCATCCTTCTCCTGGCTTTGGAAGAGGCTGCTTGCACAGGGAGCACTTTTCTTGCTGCACTCAAATATTCTCACTTAACTGTTTCTTCGATGGAAAGGGAATGAGGAGCACCTTGAAGGGATTGATGACAGTGCTCAGCGCATCGTGGGACAGCTCATTAGGTACCATAAAAAGGGCCCCTCACAAAGTACATTAAAGAATCCAAGGGGAGCACATTCTTGATAAGTTTTAGATCCTGACTCAAAGGCACCACGCCAGCTTTCTAACAATGGGGTGAAGGCAGCGTGGAACACTTCAGAAGCATTGACAGGAATAAGGTGTTCAACCACGTATCAGGGATGATCAATGAGGAAGAAGAGAGAAACTTCTCGACTGATGTTACAGACCAGGTAGACAGGACTGCACAATATGGTAAAAATAAAATCAACTTTATAAGGCAGAAGATGATAACTTTTGTAACAGTCACCCCTGCCATCACTGCCTCTTTTTCATGGTTTATCTTTTGATACACGATAATCTTCTGTACCATCTGAAAAATAAGTCTGGGTCTGGTTACTAGATCTACCTTAGCAAACGACCCAGTTTCTCCCCTTGACATTTCCAATGACAAATCACTTTTTTTTCTCTTTTCATTAGTAGCCCACAAGAAGAATTAATTTACTCTAAAGAATTTCATTCTTGTCAGAATTTAGTGGTACACAGACACTTCGAATGAGACAACATTAAGCATAATTCTTTCTCAGGGATGGGAAAATACCTAATCCTTGTGGCTGTACTCTGTTTTTACCTTTAGCTCTTTCACATAGCTGAAATCAGAACAGTAAAAACCTGAATGACACATTGCATGCAGCGTGAAAGGATGTTAAACAGTGTCAAAACCAGTTCTGAAATCTAAATATTTCATTATGAGGTTGCTGCTCATAATGAAACTTGAGATGCTGACACTAAAACTTGCCTTATCATTTCCATTTATCTGTCTTAGTGAAATGAGAGGCACCAGCAATCCTGCGGTGCTCCCCCTCTGCAGTAGGGTTTCCTGACAGAAGGCACTTCCACCTCTCCAGTCCACTCTGTCAAACTAATTGTCACAACTTCTATTTCTTCCAAGATATTTACATTCCCATCAGCACTCATTTCTCTGTCAAGAACAGCAAAATGTCATACCTGGAGATAGCTCAGTGGAGCTGAAGTAAAGCAGGCCTGTGAGCTCTACAAATCAATCTCCATGTGTAAGTTGCTTCATGCTTTTAAGAAACCTCTTCCTCAGAATTAATTTCTCCCTAGTCTGATAGGCCTGACAATTCTGAAGTATCTGTTACCTCCTCTACGTAAAAAAAAACGTATCAAAGCCAACCAGGAATTACACGTTGTACTCTTCTTAATCCTTTTCCGATTTGGTGATGCCAAAAGTAAGTGCTTTTAAGAGAATTGAAATACAGGGGTTTGGGTCTGCAGGGTGCATTAGGAAGAGACAGCAGGGCCTGGTATTAAACTGCAGAAATTGTGATGGGTGTGACTTAGTTCGTTGCACCCACAGGCAGCTGTGTGCAAGGTACAAGAATATCTGATGTAGAATTTTCCTGTGACTCTCACAAAAGAATCTGCAGTCAGCTTCAAAGTCAGAGGCTACAGACAGATGGAACTTTATCCAGTGACTAAAATCCAGTGATTTGTGGGGAGAATCGCAAATAAATTTACCTCAAGGCTGCTGAGTCCTTCTGAAGCAGAATTGGGCACCATCACTGCTGTTTCCAGACAGAAATTTCAGCAGGGACATTGCTTTAGGTTTTGGGTGCCAATCTTGGACTGACTCAAACAAACATGATTTCCAGAGAAAAAGGACTCAGCACTTCATGAAAATTGGCTTCCTCAGATTGTTTTAATTGCCAGCCCCAAGTCTCTCCTCTCTTGACTATGCACATACAGACTTTATTTATGCCTCCTAAATTCAGCTGCAACATCTCTGTCTCTGGGGTTTGATTATACTTTTGATGCAAATAATCGTGGAATACGATGGGAAGGTTTCATCCTCCCTCCTCCGCCCTGAGCTCCTTCGAGGCAAAGGATCCTTTCCACATTGCAAGACCAGAGACATTTTATGTTAGAAAATCGTGCAGTGATCACTATCAGCATAACTTAATGGCTTCATCTGAAAATGGGTTTTTCAGAACTGGTTTTATCCACCCACAGTTAACTTAACATTGCACAATAACCAACATATAGAGAGCTGATAGTCATCACAAGTGGGGTTTGGTAACAAAATTAACAGGGAAAAGCACGGTTTAATATTAGACAAAATTGTGTTGTATTAGTGCCATATACTACACTGATTAAAACTATTATAAACTCTTTTGTTGATTCTGTGAAACATTATATTCCAAGGACTTTTATGTACTTTGTACACAGTTGTTTACAAATTATCTTGAAACGAAATCCACATTGGATGTTTACGTGCCTCAGGATGATAACAACCTACTTAGTGCTTAAATACAGAAATGCATGGGCATAACACAGATAGGCCCGCTGAACTAATTTAGATAAAATGTAATGTAAAAGCAAGTCATGATATCTGGGACTTTAAGCTCTTTGTCATCAGCTTTTTTTTATTATAAGGTAAAAATATTTGATTTAAAGCCTTGCAAGAAGCTTTTGAAAAAATAAACTCTAGATACTCAAACCCTGTTCCTCTGATGATCTTCGATACTGCTCCCAATAAAAACCCCAGACCCCCAAAAACACACAGGGAGAAAGAAGACTGAAAAATCAGAATTCTTAACTCTGAAGGAGAGTTGACATAAAAAGCAACAATTAAATATAATTCAGTTTACTGATTATTATGGAATGATCTTCAACTCCTACAATGTGGTGACTGTACAGACAAAGCAGATCAAACCATATATCTATATATATATATAATGTCCATATTATTTATAATCTACAAAGACCTGACCCAAAATTCCAACAGAACTAAAATAATTTTGACACCCCTTACCCAGCTGCTCATTTAAGGTGTAACAAAATAAACCCACCGATCCTCTTCCCTCTGCTCCTCTCTGCCCTCTGAGCCCTGGGCCGTGTGAGAGGGGGAGAGCACCAATGTCACAGCCCACACCCCGTCATTCCTGATTCCTGACAGAACACCCAGCAAGGACATTAACGCTAATTAATCACTGTCACACGCCGACCGTGAGTCAGGGCATCCTATTTAAGGTCAGAAAATGAAGTCAGTAATTCCAGACCACAAATGCGAGAGAAGACATGAAAAATGTGATTTTTCATTTGAAGATCGGCAGGTGCTGCTCCTATTTCAGAAGTTCCTGTAAAACATTTCCATCTACTGACTGATTTCAAACATCTGCTGCCGCAGTATATGGCAATCCTTTGCAGTAACAACAGATCTGTGAAATGTTTTTATCAATGTACAGAGCATTAGTTTACATCTTTCTCTGCCTTTTTAATTTCTTCTTTGCTTATCTTTCTGATTAAACGTTACTATGGTGCAAATTATGGAAGGGAAAATCTAAATTGTTTCAAAACATGACTCAATTTTAGAGCAAAATATCAAAATGAACAGCTAGCTAGGGGCATCGAAAGCACAGAATTCTCAAAGACTTCTAAGGCTGGTGCTGACCAAAGGTAACTTGCTGACCTGAGACCCAACCAAGGATCACAGACAGTTCATATTCATCTGAATCATCAGCCACTGGTCCATTTAAGAAGAAATAGAGAAAGTTAATGGATTCCATAGCTTGATCTGTTTGGGCAAATCAGATGTTTTAGATAATGTAAAGTTACCTTCCTCTGCTTTGACGGCTTGCAATAGTAAAGGAGAAATTACTCTGAAAACCAAAATCATGGATGTCTTTGTAAGAAACTTAAATATTATAACATCAGAGNGTCATGGACATCTGGAAGAAACTTAAATATTATAACATCAGAGAATCACAGAATGGCTTGGGAGGGACCTTAGAGGTCATCTCATCCCAACTCCCCTGCCCTGGGCTGGGACAGCTTCCACCAGCCTTGGCTGATCAGAGTCACATCCAACCTGGCCTTGGACACTTCCAGGGGTGGGGCAGCCACAAGCGTTACAGGATTGTAAATGTTGCTAAGAGCCACACAGGAGTGTGTATATGGAGTAGGATCTGAGTGATGCAGCACAATCCTAAAATAACTTTTTCTGCTGTTATTGTCAGTGAAGTTGGCATGGGTTTGATCAGCTTCCAAGGGCACAGTTTGCTTTCGTATCCCTTATTGGATATGAAATCAAAAACGAGACTTCTCTAGGAGCTCTAAACAGAAAATAGGTTCCTGCAGCCTGTAAGGTTGCTCCTGTTTCTCAATCATAAGAAAACAGAATTATTCTGTGTTTTCACCTGTGTAATTATTCAGAATCCCCTCTTGCCCTTCTGAATGGGTTTTTACATGACTGTAACTCAACTTTCTGGTGTGAAAGACAAATTTTGGCCTTGAAGTTCTGCAAGAATATTCAACTGCATCCCCCTCCCTATCTGTCTGCAGGTCTATAACAACTGAGCCAACTCCAACTACCTTCAGCCCAGCCTTATTCTCCCAGGCTTTTACTTCAGTTCTAGCTCTCCATTTCCTCTGGTTTGCAAGAAGCAAAAGCAGTACTACACATCACTGGAAAGACAGGAAATAATAATAATAAAAAAGCTAAATGAAGAGGAACATAGAAAAGCTTCATGTGAAAATGTAATAAATATGCAAGAGGTCAGTTGTCAGAAAGATCCTTTCCTGCATTAGGAAAACACATTCCAAGCATTTCAGTTGAAGAATACACACATAACCATTCTGTGTGTGCTTCCACATTCCTACGCATTCGGGATTGATAAAATCAAGTGTCTTCTGTAGTTCTGAAATTATTCTGCCAGGAAGTGAGTGAAAACTTGGCTACATCTCCTTTGGTCTTGAAAGCTCTCTCATCTATAGCATCCTTCCTTGGAAAATGCACAAACTGAGTTACAAAACTGAATAGGAGCAAACATCCACGTTTTCCTTATATTTGCATACAGATGGCAGATTTTCAAAGATAAAATTATAAGCTGCTAGTACGCTGTCAAAGTTCAAGCAATTTGTGTTTAGCACAAACATTTCTAATAGAGTTACATTGCTGGATTGAAAATAATTAAGTAGACAATGGACCATTTCTCATCCATTTAATAGTGCTGTGCAAGGATTGGGAGGGGTATTTCACAGCCTGGGCACTCTTTTTTTTTTGTTTTGTTTTGTTTTGGTGGTTTCTCCCTGCACATCGCTGTTTCCATGGAACCACTGCTCATGGAGCATGGATGCCCAGAGAGAAACCATATAAAAAATTACTCTTCAAACAGAATATCTTTCTCCTCTCACATTTAAAGCAGAATTAATTTGTTGTGCAAATTCACAAAGCTGCTTTTCCTATGATTTTTAACTATCAATAATACCCTGAAACCCACAAAATACTATTTCACTTACTGTTGCAATCAAGCAATCTGTACTTGTTCTAACAGGATCAGTAGACTTTTGTGCCAAATTTCTGCAGTCTCTGTATTGTCTCCTATGTGTTTGGATTTTCTGACAAAGAAAACGTAACAAGAAATTTGTTCTTAGAAGATTTGCTAGAAGAGTTTCAAATAATGAGTTTTTTTCTTATGTTGTCAGAACGGTCCCTGCATCAGCTGCATAAAGCAGAAAAAGCCTTGTGGCAGTGATTGAGATCTGCACTGATCCATGCAAAAATCATTTCTCCACTCATCCTAGAAAGTATAAACCCATCTCTTCTGGAGAGATCATGATCAATGCTATAACGACGTGTGCAGGTAGAGCTGGACTGGCTACAATACATAAACTAAAGCATTCTTTGCAGATCAGATTGACTCAATGAGTTACATAGAAAATAGAGATAATGAAAAGTATTTTCAGAAACTACCTAAATTTTGCCACTCTGCATTTCACCAACAATTCAGTTCAATTTGACATGGAGTTTGCAACTAAATCAACTCTATGCCTGAAAAGAGTCTATCACAGGGTGAGTGAATATTTTTCGGAATACAGGACTTGAAAAACATTCTTTTGTTTTTGGTGAAATGAAAAATGGCCATCAGTATAGATTTTAAAAAAAAAAAAAGTCTTTCCAGGGTACTGATGGCTTACAGTACTTCACCTATCTTCTTTGTCTCACACTGGTCATGTTGTTCAGTTTCTGAGCACTGGGACTCAAGACAAGGTCTGAGGGAGGGACCTCCAGCTCTAGCTGTAGGAATCTTTAATGATCATCCTCATCTTCAATTCAGTTCTCTTTCCTGAGCTCAAAAAGGCCCTGTTTATCTTGCAAATTCCACAATATGGCTTTGAAGCCCTGCCCAGCATTTTTTGTAGCCGCTCAGCCAAAGGACGAGCTCATCAAATCTACTGATGGCTGGAGAACTTCCTCTGCAAACACATCTGCTGCTGCGCCTGGCTCTGGCTAGAAACTCCAAAAGGACTCTGCTAAAAGCAACTTCTAGAAGCCATTTCATGAAATCATTTAGATTGGAAAAGATGATTGAATCCAGCTGTTCACCCAGCACTGCCCAGCTGACCAGTAAGATCCACCCAAGGCATCCTGGGCTGCAGTGATCCACAGCGGTGGAGTCTGCAGCCCTGAGGGACACAGGCTGGGCAGGGAGTTAAGTCAGGACCCTGAATTTTAGGGAAGCAAACGTCCAGCTCTTGGGTGAGATGAGTCAAGAGGAGGCCTTGGGAGACCGTCTCAGGGAGAAGGAGCCGAACTGAGCTGGCAGATCTTCAATGACACTTTCCAGAGGCACAACAGCTTGTGATTCCCTGGCACAAGGGACCGTGCAAGGAAGGCAAGAGACTGGCACGGCTGGTGAAACTGAAGGGCAAGAAGCAAATTCACAGGCCATGATTGATAGCGTCCCTCAGGGACTGTACTGGGAGCAGTGCTAATTAACACCTTCATCAGTGACGCAGGCAAGGGGCTCGAGTGCAGCCTCAGCAAGCCGGACAAGGTCCCAGTCCCCCTCAGGTCACCGGCAGAGCGTGTGGGCAGGCACCTCCAAGCTCATTTAGACTCTCTGAACCAGCATGGGCTTAGAAAAGTGTCTCCCCTTCACCTGTCCAGATACCAATTGCACTGGTCATGCATGGATTTTCATATAAAACTCTATTATTTATCCTCGTGGAGCAGTATTTCCCATCAACAGATCTTTTCCATGTAAATAGAAACTTGCCTTTGGATCATACATTTGAAAGACANAATCTTTTCCATGTAAAGACTTGCCTTTGGATCATACATTTGAAAGACATGTTCACTGTGACAAGAGTTTGAATTGACCACAGAGTATATATGTATCCAATAGCACAGCACTGCCAAGATATTAATGCAGGATTTGCTATAGATATTTGGGTTTAAAATTAAAATTATAAATGCATGTTCATACAGCCTGGTCTTGCAAATGTATATACTCAGAAAACCATGTTTAGAAGGACATGTGAGAACATTTATGATGGATTTAGAAAACTCAAATGCTTCAATTATTTCAAGTCAAAGGGCTATGAAAAGCATATTTTAACACCAAACCAAGTATCAAATGGGAATGATGGGAGTCGGAATTCAGAGCCGGACTAAACATGAATTCCTGACTTACAGGACAAACATTGGTACCTACACTCCTTTCCCCAAGGTAAAACCCTGCTTTACTCTTTCTGTAACACCCTTGGTTATATTTTGACTACCATACTGTTATTATAATAAATAACAGCAAAACAGAGAGGAAGTAATAAAAACAACAACAAAAAAAAGTCTCCTAATAGAACCGTTTATTGACTTCATTAATAGCCTGAACGCTTAAAGGTTTTATATTACAAACTGTGCAGCACTGAGACATCTACACATATTCTAATTAACAGCAATCACACACACTAATAGTATAACCTACTGCTTAAGTAAATGAACATCCTTGCCCCCTGCTGCCGCGCAGGGGCTGATAGGCATGCGCTTTATTGACAAAGTAAGCTCATTTACAGAGTGATTGTCCAAGAGGGAGCTGCTGTTTATTTGGAGAGTTTTTCCCACTGAACTTGCAGGGCAAACAACATGCTTAAATTGTTAATTAAAATATCAACAGCGAAATGTAAATACTGTGGTCTCAGCAACTACACTGACACGTTTGCTTATTTAGAAAGAAATAGTCCCAGCAATTTTCTGTTTTAAAGAAAGGGAAAGGAAGGGACCCTTCTCTCTCTGTTCCTCCAGTAATCACTGCCAGTGGTTACACATCTCAGAGCCCACAGACTGACAGACCCTTGCAGGGTTTAATGCCACCTCACAGCTTGTTTGAAGATACCTTTCTGAAAAAATAATGAGCCAGGCTGCTCCTGGTAGAAGTGAAGTCTGAATCTAGAGATGGTATCAACTTTTGTGGAGTTTTCAACCCACGAGCCGAAGGCCCTCTGGAGTCTGCACTCTCTGAGCACTGACCTTCTTCTCCCAAGCTTAGTAGGACACTGAACAAGAAATATCAAATAATATTTTAATGGTCAAAGCATCAAAATTGTCTGCTTCGTTCTGCAAAGTACGTGAGGCTGTGTTTAGGAAATCACGTCGTAGGAAAGAAATTGAAGAAGAAAAAAACCCACAGCCGATTATTAGAAATTTATCGATGACATACCAAGTGACCACCCACTACTCTCAAATGTTATCGCTTGTATTTCTCTCAAATGCCTTTGCTGAAGCTCATATTTGGTTTAAGAACTGCATCCTGGAATACTGACTCAAGCTTGTGTCCTTCCCTTTATTCTGAGAGATGTTTCCAATTGTAGACTGCTGTTTACTTCCCTAGAGAAACAATGACCTGAACTAGCAGGGGATGCTGAGAACAATGCCAGCCTCCCCTTCCCAGTGTCCACTTTCTCAATTTAGCAATTTCACACTTCTGAAATTATAAAAAAATTAAACAAAATGTTGTGTCAACCTAAGTGTCTTGTCCTACCAAAGGTAATTTTTGCTGGTCAGAAATAATTTGAAGAAATGTTTCAGGGCAACCACAACATATCTGTGAACAACTGAAACAAATATTGTTCCAAAAACCTCTACCTAAAACTAGCAATTACATTCCCATCATTCAGGGAGACAATGCTCTTTTCTCCCACATTAAATTAGTGCCTATAAAGGAATAAAATTTGGTGCTTTCATACAAATTTTTCAACAGCATTTACTTTGTCACTTTAGAGCAAGTGTTGTTTTCTCTGTGCACTTTAATCTGTAAGAGCACGACAGACAAATCTCACCTTGTGTCACTGCAACAAGTTATGATAAGCTGAGGTGGTATTTCCAGACAAGGGCCTCTAATGTGGTTTTTGTGCCAATCCATCAGTTCAGCCTTATTAGACTTCGAAAAAAGCATAAAGCCTGTAAATGTGCAGCTCTAAATTGCAGATTACACAAGCCAAAGGGGGCACTGTGAGGAGCCTGAGATGAAATTTTCTTTTTCCTGATAAGCAGTGTGTCTCTGTAGAGAAGGAATGGTACCCGTAAGTGGGGACTCAAAAAATTATTAACCCCCATTTTACTGACATTTATGTAAAATACTAGAAGACGAAAATGCTGAAAATTATTAAATAAGTATAAAACATTAAAAAACCATAAGGCAATCCTGTCAGATTTTGTATGCTAACTCTTACTGCTAAAGAAAGTGATTTGCAGTCGTTGTAGATGGTGCTTTGAAAATGCCAGTTCTGGGCTCGGGGGCAGCCAAAAAGGATGGCTGGAATTATTAAGAAACAAATTTGGAATGAACCCTAAAAGCATCATTACACTGCAGTGTAAATCCGTGATGGATCTGTCTCAGACACTGATCCCCATCTTAAATAAGGTATTTAGAGTGTGTGCCACAGATTTCATGGGGGAAAAGATGAAGTGACTAAAAGTTTTCATCTTGAAATAGATGACCTCAGGGAAATATGAAACAGGTCTACAAAATCATGCACAGTAAACAGAACATAAAAAAAGGTTATTCACCGTTCCTCATGAAATAGGAACTAGAAGAACGGCAAAGAAGTGCTCACACAGCAAGTTTAAAATGGTAAAACATGCAATTCATATTTGAAATTGTAAAGGGAACTGCCACAGAATGTCATGGGGGACAAAATAAAAGTGGGTTAAAAAAAGTGCTTATGTGACTTCATGATATATCGATAGCTATCAAACATGATGGTGTAAATTCAAATTCCAGCTCTGGAAGCTGCAGATTACCAGAAACCAGGGAAATATAACACACAAAGCTCCATTTTCTCCTCAATCTTGTTTCCCCAGGCATCTGCTCCCATCCACCCACTGCTGGGAGAGTGGCTGCAGAGCAACCTTTAGTCTGAATCACTGCTGCCATTCTTACCTTCCTCTGTAATTACATCTCCACACACCCATTTAATTATTCTGTGACAATTTGAACAGTCTAGGGCCTGGGATGTGATGCATTTGCAAATGAGCTCTGAAAGACGTCATTTAGCAGGGAGTGTTATAAACAAAATTTTGGAAAATTTCATCTAATACTGTTAACTTCTGGAGAAGGGAAAGTATGGATTTAATAAGCAGCACTTGGCTGAGGCTGTCGTGTTTACAGCTCTGCGAATTATTTCCATTCAGATTATGCACCTCTTCAGAGCATGATCTACCTTCTGGGGGAAAAAAAAAATTAAAGCCACAGCTGTGTCTGGATAGGTTTGAGATTTAATGCAAGTTAAAGTACAGATTCAATTCAAGAGCTTCAATTTGCACCCAGTAACTCGTTTGTACAGTAATAGAACACTGTTTTTTATGTAATAAATTCCGTGTTGATGGGTTACACGAAGCAACTGCTGCATCTCAGACACTTTTTTTCCCCGCAGACTAGGAAGTCTTCTGGGGCCATGCTCGATTTCCCAGTTCTTCAGTACTTAACAGATCAAGTGAACTCTATTTTGAAGACTTTTGCATGAGTAATGGAGAGTGACATCTGAATTACAAACAGGACTGCATTGTAATTGAACCACTGTGTGGACAGCAGTGGAGTTCCAAGATTTGCACACTTCAGGAAAAGAAAAGGAAGTACTTTTTTTAATCACAAACTTTATTAATCACTTGTCACAGATGCAGCCACTGCAGCTATTAATCACTCACGTACAAGAGCGCTCCTGTTGCTTTGCTAGCCCAAGTATAAATTATCATGTCAAAGATTAACCCATTTCCTTTCATTAATACTTTGTTTTATTTCCTTCCACTCCCCATTTTCTCGTGCGGAAAAGGCTCGAATTTGGACAACTGGAGTCTGAATGATTAATCATCGTGACAGAGGGTCGACCACGGGGTCAACAAACAATGAATAAAAACATAAGCCACGGGTTCATTCCAGGTTACACTCATGTTTCATTTCAGAAGTGAGAGAGCAGCAGGCTCTTGGCTGCAGAAATTACTGCCTAATAGTCAGAAGGCAACCTTAGCACAAAGCCCGTGCTGCTCCTTCCCACGAACAGCCAGAGCCATTTGTTATTGGAGTTGCTGTGTAGGCCACCCAGCCTGGTGGAACACCACACTTCAGCAATTTCGGAGCACAGCTAAATGCTGACGTCTCCGGGGCTTTGGCTACTGCAAACAGAGCCAGCAATCAAGCACAGAAGCTTTCCCCAAAGTGTGATACAGCATCATAAATACAGCGCGGTGGCTATTAAGCTCATAAGTTGTAGTCAGAAGATCTTATAATCAAAACTCCTCAGGGTTGTGCTGCTAAAAATAAAAGAACTGTGAAAGAAAGCAAAATGTACAGAATTGGGCATTTCTGGTTGAGGAATTGAGAATCTTATAATGGCTTCTAACAGTTCTTAGAGAAGAAAATGGATGTAAGTTACATTGCAATTGTGGAATGAATAGCTTTTTATAATATTTAAGTGAAAGCCATTTTTAATACATTAGCTACTGAGACCAATCAAAGGAAAAATAGAGTCTAGTTCTGGTAAAAAAAAACCCAGTAAAAAAGTAACTAAACTATTCCTTCAATGAAGTTTACAAAGAAGTCTTCATTTTGATGATCATGGAAAAGTTTTCTTCTCTTGGACCAAGAGTCCAACAGCAGTGATATTTTCAAGCCAGTGGAACAATTCCATAAAATAACTCAAAATCCCAGCAAGTTTTCAAGGTCTAATTTGCAAGAGTAAAGGTTCAAAGATGCTCAATCAAAACTCTCCAAGAGATGAAACTCTGTAAAAAGCACTTTAACAGCTTTTATAAAAAAATGTGGTGACATCTCACTTTCTTTTTTTATGCTTGCAGAAACAAAATGTGAAGAATCAACAGAAACAGAAAATCTTCAGGTGAAAGCAAAAAGAATGGGAAAATACTCAGACAAGTGATGCAGACTGCTTTGCTATGGCTTTCATGTATAACCTATGCTGTGATGGACAAAATATCTCCTTTTGACTCAGGACAGCTGTAAGGACAGGCATCCTGTCTCCAAATGACTGTTTTTTCAAAATACTTAACTCATTTGCATATCTAAGTTTCAGAGCTTTCTTTAAAAAAAGGGAGGAAACATTTATTCACACAGCTGCCACTTTTTAAAATTTAAACTGATCTTTGTAGCAAATTTTTAAAAATCTTAAAAATTATGTGACTAGAAGTTTCAGTGTGTAGTATTTTTATGTAGTCTTTTTTTCTTGATATTTGAGTTGGCCTGAGATGTGGATAAAAAAAAAAGATGCAAGGAGATAAACAAATCTCATTTTGGCAAAATCTTTTAGAAATAAACATGTTGTAAATTTGGAAATCAGCTGAACTCCTTAATGCAACATTATGCTAAGCAGAATGCAGGTACAAATGTTTTTATTCTTTATTTCTCTAATGCCACCATCAATGTCCAGCTCTGCAGTGAACACCAAATCTGTTTATGGAGTCTGGCAGTGTTTGGTACCTCCCTCCTGGGCAGCATTTTCTGGCTCTGAATCTCAACGCACACAACAAATGTCAGCATCCCCATCTTAGGACATGGAAACCCCGGAGAGGAGAGTACCCAAATACCAAAGTTAGGAGCCAAATCACAGAGATCCGAATGTTCATCTGCGTTTTACCCAGCGCAGACCCTTCTCCCAATAGTACCAACCACAGACAGCCTGGAACAGCAGCTGGATCCACTCAGTGTTCCCAGCAAAGGCTGCTGTGCAAGGACTCCAGCGGCAGAGTTTATCCTGGGTGTGACACTGACCATCAAATAAACCTCCCAGCATTCTCTATGTGCTTAAAGCATGGATTTCTTGGCATACATGAGATTATAAAGCTCATTCCTTTACGCGCCCACTGAAAACAGCAGCACTTCTTTAGGAGCATGTGGGAATGTCAATATTTCAATTTTAAAACAAACAAACAAACAAAAAAGCTGTTAATACTGACACAGCTTTACCAATGGAAGTCAGCTGTAAAACATTAATTTAAATATATTTGACTGCATAGCAATTCAACACACACAACTATCTTACTGTGAAGATTTGTGTGACTGGACTTGATTTCCATCATCCTCTTATTCTGAAGCGTTTTTCTAATCCCTTCATTTTGCTTTGTTTTAGAACTCCTACAATTACCAGGAGTCTTTCCAAGAAGGCAATTTTTGCCAGGCAGTTAAATGCAGGACTCAGGGAAGCTCTCTGTATCCAATCTGCCTGATCTAGCTTGTCACCTGGGAGGATGAACGGGATTTACCTGGGTCTGTAGGCATTAACTCCGGGAGCTTTACAATCCAACCTGCTCTCAGAGTGATTGCCTGCCCAGCTCACTGCTTACCCCGAGTTCCTCTGAATGCTCAGACTCCCACCATCCTGAGAGCTGTGCAAATAGGACTTTTTCAAGGTTCTTTAAAAGGCGGTTTTTTAATACATTTTGTTTGTTTGTTTGTTTTGTTTGTTTGTTTGTGTTTTTTTTTTTTTAAATTTGGTTGTGTTTTTATCATGGGTAAAACCAAAATTACTTTTCCCACATTTCTACTTAGCAAAGTTACCATGGAAGTATTTTGCCTTGGTAAGAAGTGGCTACTTTAATTCCAGAAAAAATGCTTTTATTGTCAAAGCTTTCCTCCTTTACAAAGTTAAATTTATAATTTAAGGGGAACAAAAAAAAAAAAAAAAAGGACTGCTAATGAAAACACGCAAGTTTTAATCCAGAAAATGTTTAGTTTTGCAGAGAGTTTTGTGTTTCATTTTTCAGGCAAAGAATGTAATACCATATATGAAACCTAACTTTTTATAATCATGGAAAACTTGAAACTTTACCTTTTGGGTATGCAGCAGACTCCTTGGAAAATTTAACTCAGTTTTAATTAATTTTTTTATGCAACAAAGAATTTCTCAGGATCTTACCTTCACTACCTTTCTCAAAGAAATGTCTACTTTAGAATTCATTCCATGAAATGCCAGGCTTTGATCTGCTGCCTGATTACTCAGTGTTAATATTTACTGTATTTCATAACTTATTGAGAGCTGAATGGTTCTGTGCAAAGCTGCGGTTCTTAAACTCACACCCAATGTGCTTCTGTGTCACTGTTCAGCTTTTCCCTGGTTTAAAATAGAACTGCACGGCGGCTAAGGGAATAATGGAGAATTATTAGTCATTTGCCTAAACTGTTTTGCGCACCAGTTGGTTGGTGCATTTCATATATTTTCAGACATAAATAGAGAGTTTGGCCTCAGATGAAGAACTGGTGTTCACAAGAAAATATCAGGGTCGCCTCAAGAAATTCTGAATAGTTCTGAACAAGCTCCTTATAAAGTTATTAACGGTGGTGAGATGAAATACATCAGATGAAAAATACATCTCCAATCCTTAAAAAGCTCTCTTGCAACTGTTTTACCAAATCATTCATGATAATGTTCCTATATTCCATTGATCTTTATAGGATATGGAATTTATCTCATTCTAGCAAGAGAGGGGATAGGTAACTTTATATCAAACCACTTGTGAACGCTGGAGCAGTCACGCAGGCTAAACAAAGAAAATTAAACCAATTTTAGTTGTCTTCTCTGAGGTTACAGGGTGAAGAGTATGAGCAATAAAACAAAAGCTGCTCCCAGTGGTAGCTGATACCTGCACATCAAAGCGTGTTCAAGCCTGTTCAAATTAAAAACTACAAGGCCTGGAGGTTTACCTAGAAACACTAAAATAATTTTCAAGCCTTTTCTTGAAAACCAGCAGGTTCCACTGGGAGCATCGGTCTCTGCAAGACCTTCTGTCCTATATTAAGCCACAGGTGGAAGCAAAATTGAAGAGGCAGAAGCAGAAACATTACATTACACAGGATGCCATTAGTAATTCAGATGATGGCAAAAAATCCTAATTTATTCAGGAATATTTACCATGGCTCTGCAATTTGAAAATTTACGGAGGACACATTGACACAAATCTCTGGCTGGGAAAAGGTGGAAGCACCTGACACGGGTGGCTGCTGCCAGCAAAGCACTCTCAGCGTTCAGCCAGGGCCCTGCGAGCAGCGGCGCGCTGGAAAACAGGAGGGAAGTCCTCTCTAATGAAATGCCCGTTCATTTTTCATCTTCCACCGTTCTGCCCATTCTTCCCTTCTCTCATATATCATGCTTTTAACAACCCGAGTTTTTTGCCACTGCTCCATTAGCTGGGTATTCTTTTTCAAACTGTTGTCAACTTGTTATTTTTCAGCGCTTGACAAGCTGCCTGTAAAGTGCTGTACCTGGAGGAATATTGCTTGCCCGATTCCTACGGAGATTACATGGTAATCATTTTGCAATATATTATGGAGCTATTAGAAATTCTGTGTGAAATAGATTGAAAACAATAGACTCATATTCTAATTGTTCTCCTGAATCAAGCCTGTCAGAAAACGAAAACAAATTTTCACCGATAAATCTGGTTACATCAAAATAAAGACATATTGTGAGCTCATTTCAATTTCATCACAAAAATCTTGAAAAATACTAAAGAATTCTAATACCTAAAAAAATGGAATTTTTTTTTTCAATTTTTCATTCTGCCATTATTTAACTATTCCATTATAAAGTAAAATTTAGAGAGGATAGAATGCTCGTTCATTGAAATAAAGACCTAAAGTCTTAAAAATTCTTTTTTTTAAAATTTCAATGTTCTTAAATAATTTTTCTGTCCTATATTTAACCCTTTCCTAGCCTGCAAAGATGAAAATGAAGTCTTGATTCGATGCAGCAAGAAAGAGAGACCCAGACACGCAGGACCCTCAGAGCACAGGGGCAAGGCCGAGCTCCACGGCGTGATCCAAACCTCCCGAGCTGATGATGAGCAGCGCACACACCTGGGTCTGCTCACTCAAACCTTTCTTTTGCCCAGTCCAGAACTCTGCTTCCTTTTTATTTTTTTTTCATTCTCTTTGCTGAATGGCAAAAGGGAAATAGTTTTGAAAACTCCATCAGAGTCCTCCATCAGCCCCGGAGAGCTGGGTGCACTTCCAGGGACACGGAGCAGAGGAGAGGCAGCTGTGCCCCTGCCTGAGCTTTCTGCTCCACTTCTGCTATTTTAATAGCACAGCTCATCCTCACACTCCGGCAGGGTTACCCAGCTGGGAGATTTCAAGTGACTTACAAGGAAAAGATCATCTTTATTTTGTGTCGTTTCTGCTGCACTGATTATGAGCCTTCTGGAAAAAGAGCTGATGGGAGCTTTTGCAATTTAGAAACTTAACTGAAATAATAAGGCTAAAAATAATCCCTCAACTTTTTTGACCTAGACTGAGAGGCTGAGGGGAGAAGGCTGGTGTAGCCAGGGAAAGGGAAGTTTTTGGGAAGAGTGGAGAGTCACCTGCCAGTCCCCATGGGGCGGTCACAGTGGAGACCAGGCCAGGTTCTGTACAGAGCTGCACCATGAGACAACAGCTGGAATCTGAATCAGGAGATGCCAGCAGGACACAGTAAAAGTGCTCACTGTGAGGGCAATAAAACACTGGAGCAGTTCAGTGGCAGGGCTGTGGCATCCCTGTCCCTGAAGGTTTTGTCAATTTGACAGAATCCTGAGCAACCTGGGCTGAATTCAGTCCTGCCTTTGCTGGGAGCAGAACATGGAGGCCCCACGAGGCCTTTCCAACCTGAGGGCATCCATGGTTCTGGGAGTTCTGATGCAACAGGGAACAACTGAACTTCTCCACGCCTCATGAAAACAGAACATAAAGAATTTTTGGTTTGCCTCATATCAAAAATGCAGTCACTTTGTCCTGATCAAGAAGCAGTTGGCATGACACAGACTATTTCATTTTCTACAGCTATTTTGAAATGTCCTGAATTCCGAAGGAGGCAAGACCAGATTTGGATGGAGTAGCTTTGCCTGGCTGTTATCAGAACCTACCCTGTAGGTTTGAGCATCTTGGATTTCATTTTTTTCTTAAGAAATAATTCTTCACCCATCTAATTGTATGAAAAAAAAACTTGGGAAAGTGAAACTAATGGAATGACCTCTGCTGACTCTCACTTGTGGTTGAAACCCTAATTAAGGGAACAGTACACAGAAACACACTGTTCCCTTCTCTCCCTATCTGAGCTCTGTTCATTTTTAAGAAAAAAACCACTCCATTGTCATGCCTACACACACTAAAATCTGGTTCCAAAGATCTTACAAGCCCAACATAAGGAAGTCAACTGCTCTTACACTGCAGGGAACGAGCAGACATCCTACATGATAACGTGAGAAGAGAGCAGGGTTTGTGCTTCAAATGAAAGGAATCAAACCCGGGACTGATGGTGAGGTGTGCATGTCTGCAGGCACGACCATGCTATTCTTGTCTCTAAATAATGGCTAAAGAAATACAGCTGAGTGTTGTGCTAAAGTCACAGTTTCTGCTACTTCATCACAAGAGTGCTCTTTTAGAGAGCATCTTCTGTTCTTCAGAGCCACAGAACAGAACCATATGACCCCAGTCCTAGACTGGAGTGAAACAACAGAAAGATGATTGGTGTTACAAGGAATTTTATTTTTTTACTACAAATACTCCGCGAAAAAAGTTATTCTCCAGCAGTAGCAGCAGGAATAAGAAGATGAGAAAATACAGAATGGTATGAAGAAAATAGCCAGTGCTTCTCTTAAAAAAAAGCGATAAGTAATTTCCTTTTAAAAAAAAGAAAAAAGAAACAAAAAGCAGTGGTGTTCAAAACTCTGTGTGCTGGAAGACTCTGCTTGCAGGAAGCCTGCTGGAGGTAAGAACTGACTGGTGGATGGGGCTGCAAGTTTAAGCATTTTAATACTGGGTTGTCAGAGGTGGGAAAAAAAAGTATTATGTCACAATTTTCAGATGTCTCAGTTTAGACAGTTTCTAAAGCTGTCAGTTATCACCCTGTTTTTTGATGCAGCATGCTGGATTCTGGGTTCTCAAATTTATCTCTACCGGTTTTACATAAATGCTTTTAAAGTAGAAGTTATCAGTGCATGAAGGACAGTGAATCCCTCTGACTTCTGGCTACCTGGAAGCACAAGGCTGGGTAAGAATATATTTGGAACTTTCTCAAAATTCAGGAAGCAGGGAAGGAAGATATAAACGAAGCACATTTGTGTTCTTAAAGACGTCCAGAGTCCCCCGAGCAGGGAATTCACCTGCTGTAAACGCAGTGCCCAGCACTCCTGGTAAGAGCACAGTCTCTGATGTCACTGTAGTGCAAGCCAAGCACTCAGACAGCTGTGCTAACAAGCACATTAAAAAATCATTTCCCAGACTTCTCACCGAAACGTGCGAGTCCCAAGGAGTAAAAACGATGCCGTTTGTAATGCAGAGCAGTAATTACAACTCCAGTAGTTTACCACCCTAATAAATACAGAGTGCTAGGCAGTGCTAATCTGGACTTACTCAATTCCTCCCTTTACCCCAATCCACTGCAAACAAGTCAGAGATCAATACTAACAAAACTGTCTTTGTGCGATCAGGTTCAGGTCTGCTGATGTGCTATTATATCTTAATTTTCCTGGACATAAAATCCAACATAATTAGACAGACTCTGGAGAAATTGTTTCATTTATTCCCTTACTGTCATTAGTATTGAGATCGTGGGGGGAGAAAAAGAACAGTAACCTGCATAGCAGCGCAGCAAACAGTTTACCATGGGTGCCTCCTAGCAATGTCATTTGTTATTGTTTGAGACAGCTCAAGCCAGTTCGTACCAGTTCAAACACTTCAGCCAACCTAAAAATTATTCTCTTTCAGGGCTTTCACTAAAAAAAACAAACCCAAACAAACCAACCCAAAATCTCTTTCAATTCAATAATTATTATATGTGTTTTCCGCTTTGCTATACAGAACTATGTATTCTTTCATGGAAATTATTTTAGTAAGTATTTATTATATAACACCAATCAGTAACCCTATTTTCCATTAATAACTCAAAAATAAAATAAAAACTGGTAACACAAACTCACCTGTTGATATTACCCTTTTATTTTCTTGTGCTTATCATTGTAAATAACATGATTCACATTTACTGAAATGCTTTGTATTATACCAGAGCATTTGAAATTATCCATTTGGAAAGCAGTAGCAAAAAGATTTTGATTTATGCCAGAGTGGATGCCCATTTTTCAGAAAAAAATGATAGAACTCTTCTAGTAAACCTAATAAAAGACTATTATGAATGACTGGTAGAACAAAAAGCCTTTTTTTCATGTTACAGTCAAAAGGCATTATTAACCTGACAGTAAAAGATTTTAGTTCCTAATTTTTTCTATTATTTCTGACCCCCCAGAAGAAGTGCCCCTTTTATGGGGACAGCTGAAAAGCCTGAAGGCAAAACCATCTTTCTTCAGAGGCCAAAGCAAAGTTTGGCCATCTTCACAACATAATTCGAAAAAAAACCAGACAGAGCCCATTTGACTAAAACATTTTGCCCATTTTCTTTTGCTGCATATATATACACACTCAAAAAAAAAAAATTAATTCAGCTTTTCCCTATTCCCTGTTCCTCCAAACACATGCACAGGAAATACCACCAAGAATTTACTCCTGATGAATCCTTGTATGGTTTAGGCACAAGCAGCCTGTAATAGATAGATAAATCGTGGCCTGGATGAATCAATTTTTCCATTTTATGGAAAGGAGAAGTTTCCAGCCCAGGTACAGGCTCAGAGAGAGAGGGAGAGTGGGAGTGATGTTAGAGATGTAAATCGCTTGCCTTTCTCAGTCACCTCCTGTAAATTCCCTAGGAGTTCACAAGACTTCCCCAGGCCAATAGAGCAGAGAATTTTATGTTTTTGTCTCATTCTTTCTATTAAATGCAAAAAAAATATGGAACTTTGTTTGTAAAAAGAAAGCCAAATGTGTAAATATTTGAAGGAACATGGAAACCAAAATAGGTTTTTAAAATACCTCACACTGTGCCAATTAGGAAAATAACAGGTCTACCATTCTGACCAGACGTGAAATGGCAAATTCCACTGGACTGAGGAGAGACTGCAAACTCCACCCTGTGACAACGCGAAGGCAGAATAAAGCTGAATTGTAGCACAGCTCCACAGACTCGACAGATGAGATACTCAAAGTCCTGGACTGCCCAAACCTTTCAGGATGAGATACCAGCAGAGGGTCACAGGGAAGCCCGAGGGGGCTGCAGAGCCCATCCTGGGCTCATCCACACCCACACCTGGCACCATTGGCCCCCTCAGTGCTGCAGGGTGAGGTCTGGGACCGGCTCAGTCATCAACACCCAAATGTCCAGAAGCATTCCCTGGATGTTTTATTGCATCGAAGTCAACAGACCTTGGAGAGCCTCGGGACTGGAGGACTTTGATCAGCACAGACAGATACAAAGCTCCATTATTCTGAGAGCCTCCCTCATTAACTAAAATCACAGTGCTTTGTCACTGGGAAGAATTCTGTAATGATCAAGCAACTCCTCCAGGCCCATGTTAGATTTAATGTCACGCTCAACCTTGCCTTTAATATTCTGAAATACTCTAAATTTACCTAAACATACCGATGTTAGACGTTGTGACCTAAATCATCTGCACTGCCTCACTGCTCAAATGACAGTGGCAGTTCTCACAGTGAGCACACACTTGGAAGAACACAATCCATCAATTACTGCTACCTAAAAGCACCAATTAACATAAGGACATGGCAATATGAGGTGCTACAGTGGTGAGGTTTTTTCCTTGAAAACAGAACTGCTAGCAGCAACCTTTTGTCTTTAGTCTATCTAAGTAAATAAACTCAGAATCAAGTAAATTCATGATTTGCAAGACAGTGGACTAAGCAAAAAAAAATCAATCACTGTCCCGGGATTAAGCAGAGCTTCAAGTTGACCAAGGTTGCTTACCTTTCAGAATAAACTATTTTCTAAAAGAGACAATCTCAAAGACTTTGAACAAGCAAGTTGCTTTCAACTTAATGAAAGCAAGGTTTACATTTTATTGGATTTGTGTTTGCTTTCTAATGTGGTAACAATGAAGCATAGCTAAACATTTGAATGAAATTAAATAGAAGGCATCTTGGATTTGCAGAAAGTCAACCCAAGTGCAATTTTACTTTGAGGCAAAGGTATAAAGTGGAGTGGATGCCCACAGAAAGGCTCTTGAGAAGTTTCATATTAGGTTGGTTTTTGTTAACTGTACCTTTTTGGGTTATTCTTTTTTGAATGTATGACATAAAAATCACTGGGAGCGACAGCATTTCCCCACTGCCAGGATTCTTCCAAATGTTTGGAGCACTAGAAAGGCTTCTGCTGAAAACAGCAAATGCCAAGTGTCAGTGGCACTGAAAAGCACATCATATCTTATATCATATCATATCCCCACAATATTCTAGATATTTACCTGTGCTTGCTAATATGCACCCATGTAAATTAAAAATCTGCACCAAGTACACCCTCAACCTTTCATTTCACAGCTGATAAAATTTCAGTTGGTAAAACATTTTTGTTTTCATCTATTTGTAAACGTGAGTCACATTACAGGACCTTTCTTCTTAACTTGAACCTTCTGCAGGTGACAGTACAAACACAATATTCCACCTCTTTTTCTCAGCAGCTGTTGTGCACTGTTGTGTATCCATTGCTAATGCTAAAACAAGCATTTTACAGTAGCACTGTAGTTATAAACTGGACCTTTCCCCCCATTTTAAAACAAGCCATAAACATTTACCTGGAAAATTCAAAATATACCGAGCAGCATGCACACAATTCGCACAGTAGCTCTAAGGTCAGTGAAGCAACCTTCTCCTACATAAAATATTTTTTAAATTCATATAACACACACTCAGGATATTAAAATTCCTCTTGAAAGCTAAGTTAAGCAAACCAGCAGACAATTTACTTCAGTAAACACAGCCTGCATTACACACAGGCATTGCACAGGGTCTCACACTCACACCCAGACTGCTGATCCCCAGTCTGATATAGGGGGGCTCAGGGTATTTGATTTCTTAGGACCCTGTAGGATGGTGCCAGCAGGAAATTGGGAAGGAGTCTTTAACTTGAAGGTGAACAAGCAAACAGCCCAATAATGATCCCATATTTATTTACCAGCGTAGGCACTTTCACTAGCCAGACAGAGTCTTCAGAGAAATCCTCAGAGGGTTTCTAAACCTTCTCCAATTCATCAGTCTTTATCATTCTAACAAAACCATATTTGATTCATCTCAGATGTTAACCAGGCCAAATCTGATTCATTCACAAACAGCTGGTGCTTCCATGCTTTTCCATTTTCTTTCAATGATCATATGTCCTGGTGGGAATAATGTCTTAGCCAGATTTCTGGAATAAGTAAAATCTTTCTCTCGCTCATGCATATTCAAAATTCGTATTTCTGTGTGAAAATAGTACTTGGATTCATGCACGTCAATTTTCTCAGACTCAGACTTTGAACAGAGCTATTTTCTAGAATTTATGCTAATGGTCTGTAGATGCTGGCAAAGCTTCCCTGCTGTCCAGCCCATGGCCAGCCTCGCTCTAGTAAAAATCCAAACAATGAACTCTGTCCAGATGTCACAAGGATGGAGCGAGGAATCAGAAAATGGGAACAGACTCTTCAATCTCTGGGGGAAGAAAACGACCATCTTCTTATATATATATGCACAACAGATTGACCAAGGATGAGCAAAAGCCTCTATATTGTAAAATAGTCTAAAAAATAAAAGTGATCTCTATTTCTGGTTCCAGTTTAGAACTAATGTAATTATGGAATCTAGAAGAGCAGAAAAAAATCTTTAATTTGAGTAAGCCTTGTTCAACAGCAGAGCAGTGAAAAGCCATTACAGCCAGGCAGCCTCAGCCTTCTCTAGAGCTGTAATTGAGAGTTAACATCCTCAGCCCAGGTCTGCAAGGCAAACACTCCTCAGCCATCAAAGTGATTTGGAATGATGGATTTTTAAATCTCCACCATTGTGAGCAGCTAAGGCTTTAATCCACATTAACAAGTCATTTGGTGCAATCAATTGTTGCACCAGCGAGTAGCTGAGGTTCCTGCACGTGCACTGTATGTACTTCCCATGGCTTATTCTGGGATGCGTTCAGCCTCGGACCCTGCTACCCTCACTAAATAAACACCTGAGAAGTACCCAAGGGGCCACTTATTTGTTTGGGCTTTTCTTTTATGGGCTGGGATGCATTTTGTGCCCCCACGGAAAGAATTTTCAGAGTTTGTTTCCTTTGAAAAAAAATCTGCTTTACACTTCTGAACAGTTGATGGCTGTGGAGCAGCGAGTGGGGTCAAGGTGGCAGCAGGGAGAGCAGGCAGGGCACACACTCAGGACCTGCTGCTGCTCTGAGCTAACACACACAGCGATGCGGACGGAGACAACTTCTATCCAAGTGTCTGCGAAATAAACAGCAACTGAAATAGACAGGAAATAAATGTGGAATTGTTGATAAGAAGAAAAGGTGGAGAAGCTGGCAAAGGGGGTGCAGCCTGGGCAGCACAACTGCAGGGAGATGGGAGGGCCATGAGAGGGAGCAGAACACTCCAGGGGTTCAACAGCTGGCATGAAATGATTCTACATTGAACTATACTGGAGTAGCTCCAGCTGTGTCACAAAAGTTAACTTGTATGTAGTAAATATAATTATATGAGACCACAATTCTCTAAAGTACATTTTCAAAAATAGTTTTGAAAGTAAGTTTCCCATACATTGTCTCTAAATGGGTAAGAGTTATTTTTAAAAAAACCTGAACAAAATATTTGCTGTACTATCAGCCAAACCACTGTTGCTCCAAATACTTCTTTTTAAATTTAGGGTTGAAGTCACAACTTGAAAATTACTTAAAATCCTTTGAAAAGAGTGTTGCTCCTAATTCCATTTATCGTATTAATGCTTCTGAACATAAATCAGGACTAGAAGAAGCACTAGCTCAGTTGCTAATACTTTTTTCACCCTTGATGAACAAATGAACTTTAATAGGCTACAATAAATTTAAATTTTACCCTATATCTACAGCCAGGTATTTGCCTTCACTTACTTTTTTTTTCTTTTTGAACTAAGTAAATCATGCGGATGAACACTTTTTTTACCATGTCTGAGAATAAATTACCATAAAGGTTTTGAGACCTGTGACAGTGATCCCACATAAGAAAATCCAGAAGATATAAAACATACTGGCTCAAAAGAGAGTTTCATTTCTTTACAAGAAATCTCCAAAAGCAAATCCTCCCTCAGCTGCTTTGCAGCATGCTACAGGAGTTGTCTATTCCAACTTCATCAGCGTGGTACCCTTCAAACCCCATCAGTAAACAGTGCAGCTGTGCTCCTCTGCCTTGATTTCCATGGATCATAAAGACAGGTGGGAACTGGTCTTGGAAATGCCCTTTGAAGTTTTGATTTGCTTCTGTGTATTGTTTTACAGAAGGTGTCTGAGCTGAATTGACTGCAGGGCACAGGAACAATGGAAATTTAGGAGTTTGCTGGCAGGGCCCTGGGTGTGCAGGGCTCTCTGCTGGCCTGCAGAACAGCGTGGGGCAGGGCCCTGACACCGCACACAGCCAGGCAGCACCTCCCTGAGAGAAACAGCAAACCCACAACAAATGCCAAGGCTGAGGCAGAAAATAGTGCTCTAAATTCTGAATATCATTAGGAGTGAGGTGCCCAAAAATCTTGGCTCAGAAAGGGATGCACAGAGGCATTTAGAAAATTTAGATGCAATAATGAGACTGCACTCCTTTAAATTTAATTCCTTTATGTTCAAAGGCTGACAACTCCTGGAGATTTTTCTTTTTTTCTCCTTTCTCTGGTAGTGCTTACAATGGGTACTAGGCTTTGTACATAAGAATAAATTGAGAACTGCAGCAGGGCAATGCATCCAGATGGAAAAACAATAAATACATGCTACAATCCCAACAAGGGATAGGGGGGCCTGTCCTCAGGCAGAGGAGCACTTACCTCAGTAGAGCGCTACTGTATTGCACATCCACAAAGGCCTCTTCAGTCCAGCCTGAGATTTTGTCTCTATTTTCACATGCTCTGCTCACAAGTAGCAGCTGCCAGGATGCAGTTTGCATGAGGTTAATGGAGCAGGCTTTGACTTTACATTTTTGTGTCCAAGAGTGAGTAAATAAAGCAGCAGCAGGTCATTCAGCTTTCAAAGATGGCAGCCAAATACGACTCGAATTGCACTACCAGTGTTCATTCAAAATCATGTTTGATTTTTGCTCAGACGCTGCCATACCAGCTTGCATAAAGTGACCAAATCCGTATCTTTCATGCCCATCCATCTGGATCCATTTCTGAAGGCTCCATAAGGTGAAACATCATGACAGAGCTCCTTGTTATGATCAGTCAAGACACTTTTCCAGGAAAGAGTTCTGTGATGATTTAAAATCGTTTTTCAGAGGTTTTGCTGTAGCAATGCCTATAACTCACTTGTTTGCAAATGCCTTCTCTGTTGCTAATCAGTTTAGTCATTAACCTTCCTAATTTCAAGTGTTATCACCATGAATTCCAAATATTTGAGCAAGCAGGATAATAGTGCTTATGCTGCAAGATCATGCTGCACTGTTCACTGCAAATACAATGACCCCATATGGACTGGGATCTTACTATTATTTTATTTCCAATATTCCACTGTTAGATTATTCAACTTCATATTTTATTTTGATAATTGGCAGTGCAAAAGCTGAAGGGCAAATCTGATTTCAGCACGGAACAGAAATAGCAGTGTGGTAATTACACCAGGCATTAGGCTTATTTATAATATTTAGTGGTGGTAGTTCAGACTAAGATCACTTCTGTCCTTTGGAATGACCCACACAGCATCATTCAGAGTTCACGTACAAGATGAAATTATGTTTGTTTTATACTATTATTTCAAAATATAATAAATTAATAGTGCGCTAAGTTAATGCATCCTGACACTCGTTTGGGCACATCTGCAGCGTGTGCCGTTTCCCCCAGCTCCCACTGGCTCTGTGTCTCTCTAGAACAACTGGGGACATCCTCATGTCCCTCCCTCTTCTGCCCTATGGTCACTTTGGCAGGGCACTGCTTCTTTCTGGCGCTTATCCCCTAGCTCAGTAGGTGGTTTTCTTGGTAGAAATAATTATAAATAGGATATGATATTTACTTTAGTCAGATAAGAAGGTGGATGCCGTTGCTCTGAGATTTCTAGCCCTCCATTATCTATGCCAGCTACCAATTCTGGCCTGGAATCATGGCAGCCTGTCCTTTTTGGATGTGCTCAGGGATTGTTCTAGCTGAAAACAGCACCATGGCAAGGAAAATACAATACTTCACTGCACTTCAAAGCAGACAAGCCAAACGCCTTGGGAGACTGACTGGGCCTCCTGGCCTCACATCCCAGGGACACATCTTCCTCTGGGGGCTCCAGAGGCACTCCAGGGGCTGGGTTTAACACCACAGGGTCTCCATGACTGCCCAGCATGAGCGATTTCCCTTTCCAAGCCTGTCTTGTGCCTCTGTCTTTTGAGAGGGATGAGGAGAGAGGTATGTTCTGAATTGTGTCTCTCCATGCTGGAGCTGAGCCCTCAGGCACCATCCATGGGCCACCTCCTGCAGCACGGACCTGCTCTGCACTGGGAACTGGAGGGGAGGGACAAACTCCATGCAAAGGCAGCAGAGGGGGATCATGAACATAAGAGCTTAGTGAAAAACACCCCATGAAATTCCTTTCCCTCTTTCTTTCTTTCTTTCTTTGGCCCAATACAAATTCCCCAGCATGCTCCAGGGCTGTTCAGGGACCTATTTCCCTGAAATTAGCCAATGTATTGCTGGAAAGCACACAAGTTATTTCTTTTTTCACTGTTAAAAAAGCTGGCAGGTATTCAGAGGAACAACTTCTACAACTCCCAGAAGTCCTCCTTTCTCAAAAGGAATTTAAGGGTAAAATTCAGAAGTTTCCTGGAAGATAATAACTTAGAACTGGGTGCTAAGAGGTGCAGCCTGTGCCAGCTGCCATACAATATTTCTTCACTCCCTTCTTAGCCTTTGTATCACACTTACTACAGCCCTTAACTCTGCCCTCTGTTTTGCTCAATTATGAAAAATGTGCAACTTTGTAGAGTTTTATCTACTAGATGAAAGAAAAAAAGATTTGAAAGATGAAAATTGGCTGGAATTCTTCACTTTGCATCAAACCTAGAGAGTACCAGTTACTGCGAAAACACTTTAAAGAGTGAATTAGAAATTGGTTTGTATCAGAAGAGTCTCAATTTACAAGGCTTGTCTAAGTTGATAGTTTGGCAAGTAACACACATTTTGCTGTTCACTGGGGAAATGTGTCTCCTGAGAATGGGGACATATCCCCTGCTTAGTCCCAGTGCTCCTTACTGAACCCCCTTTCTTGTTTGGAAAGGGACTGCAGTGCGATGCTTGGGAGAACCTGCAGAAAGGAAAATCTCTCCAGAATTGCAATTAGGACAAGAAATTAACTGGCTATTGCATGTAACTCTGATCTACTGAGCTGTCTGTAAAGAACTGTCCATTTGAAGAACCTGTACACACAGAAAAATCAGTTTAAGATGATTCCCTCACTTTGGTCCTCTCTTTTTCCCTCTCCCAGCACTAAGAATATGAAGGCAGAAGAAGAGGCCCCTGCCGTGTCTGCTGCCTGACTTCACCTGTGAGGAAAGAGCACGCAGAGGTGAACTGTGCCGGGGAAATTCCTACTCTGCCCATTATCAGGACCTACAGCCTCCACGAAGTGCAATTCCTTCGCTTTCCAGTGCTGAGTGTATTTGTGACAAGCGAAACTCCCCAGAAACTGGGCACAGAGATATTCCACAACAATCGGAGTGCTAACTTGACAGGGCCATCAAGGTTTTCTAGAATAGAAAATCCAAACAAAACTTGTGCTAAGGCACACATCAAATCACAGTGCTAAAGGAGACACAGTGGGAGGCTGATATACCTTAGATGAAGTTTTTTTATTTCATTGAGTTTATTCTCTCTTGGGTTTACACAGTCAAGGAAGAAAACAAATCACTCACTTCATATGAATTCATTAATGACAAAGGTGACAGAGAAACTTGTCTTGAGCAGGGACTGATTTTATTTCTTTCTGTTAACACTATTGTTTGGGTAAAACAAACCAACAAAAGACCTCTAGGTGTGATCAAATGTTTTTGTGGTGAGCTAAGCAATAGCAGTGATTAGGAGGAACTGAAGACAGGAATTGATTACCTTTAACAGCTTTGGCCAGTTAACAAAAGACAGAGTGCCTTTAGCTGTGATCTGCTGATTTACAGTTAGGAGTACCACCCGAAATATCCCTGTGCTCACTAAAATATTCAGGAAAAGATAATTCAACGAGCCATTGTGTAAACTATGCCTGTCCTGATATTGGTGAAAATCCATAAAACACAACTGTGAAGCTACCAATGCTAATTACCTTTCTCCTCTGGAAAAGAAAAAAAAAAAAAAAGAAAAAAAGAAAAGAAAAAGAAGTGGATTTAGTGCTGGCAAAGATGCCGAATTGACAAGCAATCACTCTCCTGGCAGCCAGAGCACAAACAGGTGGATGTAGCTGGAACACTCTTGCCCAGTGACAGCTCAGAGTGAACCTGGCACCACACCAGTTGTGAGGGTTGGCAAATCATAGAAGTAAAAACCATCAGCTTGAGTCTCTTGACTCTGACCAAATAATCCAACGGAATGAGAAAGGTTAACAAAGTAAAATATGCTGCAGTCCTTCAGAATGATGCCAGTGCTGAAATAATCACTTATCCTTCCCAAGGCACGTCCGGAAGGGGCAATCAGCTCTCTCCAGCATCCACGGAAGGTTTGTGTTAATAGGACCCTGTGTCTGAAAACACCCTCCCTTTATTGCCTCAGGAAAAGGGCAATACCAATGAATCCACAGAGATTTTATCAAACCAACACCGAGGATTTTTTGGGCATCTTCCTGGTTGTTAAATATCAGCTGTCTGTGCTTGATACTGTACAGAACTGACCCAAGATGAAACTCATCCTTTAATTCTAAGCTAGACATGGTGCTCCCAGAATATGATTCACCTAGGAAACATATGCTGTGCAAAGAAATACAGAACTACATGTGGAAAGGGATTTAGTACATTAACTAGGATGATTACCAACTAGATAGTTATTTAAATGCCTTAGGGAGGAGAAAGAGGAGTCAAAATAGTTTTATAATGACTTGGAAAAAAGAAGCTGGTCAAAAATTTTCCTTTTCTGTTTACCTTCAAGGCATGCTGCAAGGGAGATGTTTGGTGTGGCTGCAGCACAGGCTGCTTTGAGACAGTGAATTAGTTGAGCATGTTTAAATTGTGATAGATGTTTAAGTTGATATATATCTGGGCACTCTGTCTTCTGGAAAAGTTCCCAACTGACAGGTTTTGTGGAGTTGAACTTTTGATATTTTATGTTAGCTAACAATGTATAACCAACACATAATCTGCAAAGTGACAATTAAGAGAGACTTAAAAATTATTTAGTACCAAACTTCCCGGTCTGGTCTTCTTTTTAAAGCAGGTGTGGGATTTATCACATATGCACAGCTACAGGGCCACAGCCAGGCCCAGCGCCCAGAGGTAACACAGGCTCAGCAGAGGTGAACTGCTAAGCAGGGTGGAGATTGGTGAAATTTAGGGAACCATAGAGGCAGCACAGTAAATACAAGAATGAGCAAAATAGATGCACAAACACCCCAAAATTGTAAACACCAAGTGCAAGGCCAGATGCTATTACATTCTCAATGGTTTGACTGAAGGAGCAACCTGCTCTTGTACAGGAGTCCTA
Organism: Pomatostomus ruficeps; assembly: GCA_013400735.1. Classification (NCBI taxonomy): domain Eukaryota; kingdom Metazoa; phylum Chordata; class Aves; order Passeriformes; family Timaliidae; genus Pomatostomus; species Pomatostomus ruficeps. Next base: position 77,644 of record VYZT01052854.1, read on the forward strand.
GCAAGGGAAGAGTTAAAATATTAAATAAAAATATTAAAAATATATGGAAGGTAGAAAAGTACATTTGTGCCTCTCAAGTAGGGATGGCCATTAGCAAAATTCTTTGCTGTGTTTGCCCCATCTGCCACTGAAACAGTGAGGAGGAACTGCAGGAACAGCTTTCTGCACAGCCCCTAACCCCCCGACACCACGAGTTCAGATCTGGTACCAAGTCCTCCGCACCTCAAGAGCAGCCCAGCTGCTTCCCCTTTCCTTTACACACAACATAGAAAGAGATGAGCTCTGTGTGTGTGTGCATACACAGAATTTTGTTTATATGTAAATGCCTGAAAAAATTCGGAACTACAACTAGTGACATGTAAAACCCTGATGAAAAAGTAGCTGCTTCTGAAAAGTGGGTTTTGATGAATTTTGTATGATCTCTTTAAAGATTCTCTAATGCATATTTCAAAAGATGTTTCAATACTGTAAGTTTTAGATCAGCTCGTAACTGATAATTTAGATTTTTCCAGGACTATTCTCCCGTGGTATCTGGTTTCCAAACTGAGATTTAAATGTATAGTAGTTCTGAATGAAATCACAGGCTGCATATAAGATTACAGCATATAAAACATCACAAAATCCTTTGTTAATGCTAAATTAAAACCTCAGCTAAGGCAAACTTACTAAAAGTATCTGGGAATAGCAGAATTGGAGGCCTTTTGTGCTTAGCAGTTTTCTTGTATGACGTGTTCCTAGAGCCTCTGTATAAGGAATGATCAAACATCACCAAGAACTTGAGCTCCTAAGGTAGGCACAGAGTGCAAAGAAATACATTATTTCTAAATAAGATGATTTCTTATGAAAATAAACCCAGACAATAAATAACTACAAAATTTAGCTATTGTATAGGTGTGTGGACTCAACTAGAAATAGTTACTGGATATTTTAGATACTTTAGGAGTGTTAGGTAAGCTCTAGGCATTTTAAACTCTGTCCTTGCCTTCCAGCTGTTCCCTGAGGTTCCACCAGCTGGAGTCAGCTCACTTCCCCCAATATCTGAAGGGCGATTCCCTGCTCCTCCTGCCCCCCTGGCACACGGAGCAGGGCTGGAAGGGTGGCTCAGCTGCCTGCACAACCAGAGGATCTGCTCGTTCCCTCGGGATGGAGACGTGACCCCTCCTGTGAGGCGCTTCGGGGGATCCTGGTGTTGCAAAATATACCAAGTTTAGAATTTAACTTCAGTCAGTCTTCACAATCACAGAATGAACTGGGTAGAGGCGGGATGAGCTCAGCATCTCACCAGACTGGGAGCAGCACAGGAGATGCACAGAGAGAACAACCAGCAAGGGCCAGGAATGAACCAGCAACACAAGACAACAGCCCTGGCACAGTGGGAGTCACCAGTTCCAGGAAAAGACTGATCAGAGAACCAAGCAATCAAGAACTAATTAACATCAGAAGCAAAAACCGTAACCAATAGGAAACCAAATACTCAGAACTCTGTAACTTGGAACCAATGAACATGGAACCAATGGATCTCTATGGGCTTTTACTGTATAAAGTTTGGGGAAATCAGGTAAAATCCCTGTGTCATGGAATAAATTTTCTCTGCACACCTGGGCTGTGTGTGGATGAAATGATTTCTGTGGCACATCCTGGCCAGAACACCATCCTGGTCAGAAATGAAGTAATGCCTTGAATCTCTAACACTAAAAATGTTGTTGGAGAGATTTTGTTTTTCCCGCAGTTTTTGGTGACACCAGGGGAGGGCACAGCTCTGCCCCTGCCTGTCCATGCCAGCACACCACAGTGCTCTGCCTTATGCACACAGCTAAGCTTCCACTTTGTACAAGTCCCTAATTCTCATTCAGGCACCAAAACAAATGGTTTCAGGGAGAGCTGAACTCCCTGGAAAACACCAAGAAACGGGAAAACCTTCCTGGGCATGTTGAAAGCCATTGCATCACTTGAGTAACTCAAAGCAAACTGGAAGTTAACGGTACCATGGCCTTTTATCCACCTCTTGGTTTGCCATCTTCCACTGTGACAAAGAATTGAACAAATATGAACCAAAAGTTCTGGCTAATATAAAAAATGTAAATTAGCTTTACATTCTCCCAAGCCCGTGTTCATTCACATCACGCTTGGTTTCGCTGTGCCCAAAGCCTTTATTCTCCAAAAGGCTCAGATGTATAAGCAGCAAAAATGACCCACGGTGAGGACAAAAGGCAGTGGGGTAAATGTTCCCCAATTTCTGAGTGCACCAGAGACAGCTCCGTGCAGCCGAGCTCCTGGCCACGGCATCCCCACCCATCGCTCAGTCTGCCCACATCACATCCATCAGCTCCCTTTGCTGGAGCACAGGATTGAGCAGAATATCCAATGCAGAGCTGCAGCGCAGGAAGCACGCTCAGCTCCGAGAGGATCAGCCTGCTCTAGAGCAGAATCAAAGGATTGTTCTCTCAGCTCCCTCAGAACCACGTCAGTCACTGTAATTCTGTATTTTAAAAATAAGTGATAGGTCTATTTTCTCTGTCCTTTAACAAACCGATGCTGAGTATTTGTCAACTGCTTTAATTCATGCTTTAATACACATAAAATCAAGTAAATCATAAATGAATGCAGGAATGTGTTTGTAAGCCTTAGTTCCCCTGCCATGATAATTGCTTAATATCTGGCATTAATGATGTTTTTTCTAATGCCAGATAACTGACATTTAACCACATTTAAACATTAATGTGCAGGCATCCATGCAGAGACAGGGGATTAGTTAAACAGGAAGGAACAGAGTTTTAGAGACAAATAAAATATTTGCTGTCCCCCTGCAAAGGACAATCTGACTTAATCAAGGTTACATATGTAATACATTTTCATACTAGGTTTTTATAGCTATAGTATATGTAGATTCAAAGGGTGAATAATTTCAAATTTAACATTGCAAATTTAATCTGCCCATAGCACAGCACCTTTAAAACTGTTGTAGAAAATCTAATACAGTTAACTCTAAATTACATTTGTTTAGTTTACCTTCTTAGCTTGTAGGATTTGAGTTAGAAAATGCTTGCTCTTTCAAGATACAAGTGTGTAAAATTAAAGACAAAATGCTGCACCTGCTTATATTGGGACATAATGTATTTTCTTTACCCCTGAACCTCTTATACCAATATTAAAAAATCATTATCTAACTTTCCTCGTAACCAATAAGCAATCTTTTCTGCCCAAATGACAAGCTGTTTTCTCACACAGTGCCCAAGTCTGCTGTGTGGCAATGTTTTGCCTTGAGACAACATTAATAAAGACCAAAGGGATGTGTGGCGGGCATTTCAAGGGGCTCAGAACAAAGCCATCCTCAGATGGGGCTCCCTGACAAAGGAAAATGGTGACCTGGACAATTAGTCCCACAAAAATCATACTCCCAAGAAGAATTTAATTTAATCTTCTGCTCTGTAGGCCCATTTATTACAGCAGACACCATGGCTCATCTCACAGGTGTTACATGCAACAAATGTAGGAGATAAGAAAAAAAAAATTAATCAATGATATTGGGTTTGCCTAAAAAACCCCAAAAACCAAAGAAGGGGAGCCACTGTAGATTTATTCTGAACTTACCCTCCTATTTCAAGCAATCGGAAACATTTGTGTAAAAATGCATAATGAAGTTGTAATCGTTTAAACCTTTTGACTTAACATAGGGCAAAATTGCTAAGGGACCAGCACTGGTCCCTGTGAGAGAAACAGAAAAACCCCTAAAATGGAAGCAACATAATGATCAAGCATAGATGGAATCAACAGGCATTTTTATCTTTATTTGTTTTAGACATGGACTTGGCTTTTAGTGCACGATATTTCAAAGAAGAGTCTCTAATGCTCCTGAAACTGTCTGGAGACTCAATTTGCCACAGAGCTAAAAGAAATCCCTCATCAGAGCAGCGACCCGACTGTCTCAGATCTGGCACAGGCGCTGTGTCAGGCGGGGCAGAGAGCCCCAGCGGCTCCCACCTCGGAATAACAACGAGGAGAGGCACCAGAGCCCCTGCAGATGGGCTTGAGCTCATTCCACTGGAAGATAAGCCACTCTGAAGACTCAAAGCATTTTTTTTCATTAACGTTTAATATCTGAAACACTTCTTTCTTGTGAAACCATAATACCCAATTGTTACAGCTCTGGGAGTGACTCATTTAAATTTCTTAATTATTGCGAGCAACTTTGTCAATAATACAACATTTTGAAGAGATTAACTTTTTTTTTTAAAACAATAAAAGCTTTTGTGTCAGCCAGCAACTCCTTAAAGGGTTTCATCTGTTTTGCATTACTAAAATGCCAAAGCAACTCAAGATTCACAGACAAAAATAAAACGTTTAAGTAATGTGATGATTGTGACACTGAGTCAAATTCCACATTTGCTTTTGAAACTACAGTGGCAAGATTTGTGCATTCTGTGAAGGGTCTCCTAGATTTTTTTTACTCTCTGCATGCACAAACTGCTCAGTGAAAAGCAATAAATTTATATTTGACTGTAGTAGTTTCTTTTGCACACTGATGAGCTACAAAACATTATGTTCCTCTACAGTACTTCAACACCAAATAAAAATGGGAAATCTAATGTCTTTCATATTACCTCCCCCATCATGTTTTCTAAATATAGTTCCTCAGATATTCAAGAAAGATAAATGTCTCATGGCTGGCACAGAGACAGCTTTATTTTAATTACCAAAGATATAAATTTTCTGTGGGGTTGTGTTTTCAGAAAACAGAATTAGGTTTCATCTCTTTCATCACTTCTCCAAGGGTTTCTCGAGACTGAGGTTTGTTTTTCTTCTCTTACCAGATATTCAAAGAGCTGAGCAGAATCCAGAACTGCCCTGCTGAAGGCCCTGGGTTCTGACACCCACCCTGCACCCATTTGTGCCTTTCCCTACCAAGACTTCATTGTCTGTTCTGCACAGGGGGCACAAGAAATTTAATATTTCCTAGGAAAGGGCAGGACTTTGCATGGTGCTCACGTGTTTTCAAACACACTCCTGTCTTTGCTGAGCACACATGATTGCAAGTATCAAAATTTCTCATCTTTTGAAGAGAAAACCAGCAGATTATGACTGTTCCTGAAAAATAAAAACATCTCTGATAGATAAGAGTCATTTTGTATTCTTGACACAAAAGGAAAAAATAAAAAAAAAGCAAAAATCCTAACCAAACCTTCAGTTTTTGGAAGTTTAAAGTGCTGAGCATAGACTTGACAGACTGTCATCAATTTGCTCCAGACATGAAGGAAGAATGCCATAACTGTGTCATTATGTTTCTGAAAGCATCTCCAAAAAGGTACATTCACGCAGCAGAGGGAGAAACAAGGAAAAATTCATGTATTTTGCCTACCCTCACAGCAGGCTCAAACTGTAACCACCACAGGCACAGTTGTTCTAAGATAAAATATCTTCCTATACCTGGTATTTCATTGCACATGTATGAAATGCTTGGATATATGCATAGCCAATGTACATATCTCATATATATACACAGAAAAAGGCATATATGTGTAAATACCTGAACAGCAATGAGATCAAGACTTGATTTAAAAGGTCATTTTCAAAGCACAGAAATTCCAGGTTCTTAGCAATATAATTCAATAAATAAGAACTGGCTCATAGGATGTGAAAAGAATTCAGACCATTGTGTAAGGACATAAAGGGCATTCTCCTTCTTGCTTTCAACACACTCAGAAATCCTGAACTCTACACCAGAAAATTTCAGGCAAATCACCTAACAGGTCTGTACCACAGCTGCCAAAAATTCTATTGGTAAACATGCACATTTGGACTGGTTACAACAGTTTAACAAGTGACATTGAATTTTTATCACTGTTCACCATTCAATGACATTCCTGATGACCTGTTTGCTTTCACCAAATACCTCACTCTTACGGTAATTCTCCAGTTGATTACACATATTTACCATATGGACTGGTGCTGCACAACCTCCTATTGCCCCAACGAGAATATATTAATTGTAGTAATACAAACCCAGAGTATTCCAACTGAGACATTCCATAATCTCACCTGGGCAGTGGAGACCAGAAAAATTCCCAGAACAAATGCCCACAAGCAGCGAGTTTGTGGAAAAGGAAACAACAGATTCCTCCTCACTTGGAAACCAAACAGGTTCAACCAGTCACAGAAATAACATTTCAAGCTGCTGCTTGAAATGATGCCACCCTGACAGTTGGTCATTAGGATTAATCTTGTGAGAAATACAGATGATTATTAAATACATGTACATACCCATGCATTCACACAGCAGCAGGAGCGCCCAACAAAACACAGCAGCACCATTGTAAGAGTTTGCATCAATTCTGATCTGCATCCCACTCTCCCTTTTCCCAGAAATGGCACCACAGCTGGGGGAATGATACTTTGAACTGTTAGAAAATTTCCTGGATCCTTAACTGGGGAATGCTCTCCGGGGGAAAAAATTAAATATATTCTTCACTGTCAAGATACTAAAATCTACTAGTGACTTAAATATAACACAGGACTCCTCCTGTGCTTAAAGGCCCATTTATTACTGACACTAAGCCTTGAAAATCGCCCCTTTGTTTGTAGCTCCCTGGACTCAGTGGTCTGGCAACCAGGCCAGGTACATTCTGCAAGGAGAATGGTTGTGCCTAAAGATTGAACTTCTATTCATTGCCACAGAAATACAAGGAAAAAAGGTCAAAGACACATTTCCCTATTGAAGTGCCTCCCAAATTTTTCTATTTTTATGGATTCTCATTTAAAAGCAAACCTGTTCAGTTTACTGCTCTGTGTATTCCTTTTCAGCTGATTGCTGTGTCGTGAAACAATTATTTTGTTGTGATGACATTCACTAGGCTCTGACACTCCTGTTTAGGTAGGATTTATATCTGATAGACAAAAATAAACTAAGTCTAGCTCGCAGATGGTTAAATAACTGAATTTATAAAGCTGACTGAGCAAAATGGCTCTCTTTAGAGGTTTCACTTTTAAATCTTGTTACTGCTCATTGGTGAGGATTTGCAAACACTGTGCCTGTCAAGCTTCCTGATCAGTGATAGCTTTGAAACTGAGCTAAAGCAGCATGGAGAAAAAGCCAGAACTGGATTTAGTCTCATTTCAACAACCATTTTAAACCTGTTCTCACTCAAAGAAATAAAAGTTATGATATTTTCATGCTTTCAGTTTACTGCATATCTTTAGCAATAACCTCTGCCTGAAAAATAAAAATCTCCAAAGTGAGTACAGAAGGAAAATGTCCTGATTTTTTTCCCTTTTAATTTCTGGGGATTGTTTTGGGACCACGTTTTCACTGACAATCAAGAGTGCTGAATCACATATCTGGATCTGGGGAACCATTACATGCATGATTTTCTATGGCATGGCCAGACCTAAAATTTGCTGGTTTCAGAGCAAACTGTTTCAACAGGCATTACGGTTTGATTCACCTCTCTCTCTCTCTCACATTGCCAGAGCTACTGAACACATCCCCCCTGCAAGAGTTAATACAGAGTGACTTTACAGAACTAAATCTGGCATCATCAATTCCAAGATAAAAAGTATGGGAGGATGGGAGTGAGCAAATGTACATGTTCAGTTGTGTGCAATCAGCACATTTTGCAGAAGTGATAATTAGGATGAAGAATGTTACCTCAGAGAACACCACCTCACCCTTACCTTTGAGAGACAGGGAAAATAAAAGTTTTGAGTGAAGAGCAGGGTTTGAAGGGTACAGCATTTCGTGCATACCTTAACGAAACAAGAGGATTCTTGAGTACGAGAAATGTCCTATGATGCAACCAGTGCAGTGAAAGAAACAACATAAAGCTGTTATTTTTCCGTGCAAAATTTCACTTCTATTTCCCCTGTTCTCTCAAAGAAGTGATGGAGACTTATCTTCAACTATAGGCTCATCCTCCTTCGGGGGTACTGGCGGAAGGGTGAGCATTTTGCTTTTCTTTGAAGTGCAAGCACACACTGGAGATGAAAGCAACTGCATTATTGTCTTTGATGTTTTTGATACTGAATTTCTCGTTTGATTTTCCTTTGTAGACATTTGGAAAGTAGATTTACTTCCTCAATCAACCTTACCCCAAATCCTCAATAGGTACTTATCCCCTTAAATATCTGAAATTGATATCACTATGTTTAAAAGTTGGAGTTTGGAATACTTTAATAAATGCAATAAATTCTAAAACATGCCACTACTTCTTTATTTGTACCGAGTTCTTAATCGCTCTATGTGCTATATAAAGAGAAGAAGCAAAGGAAATCCTTATAACTTATGTGAGACACCACAAAGACAACAGGCTTGAAGTGAAAAAGCCTTACTCAGAGCAGCCCTTTATGCACTGCTCTTAATATTGTAAAGAGTGTGATCATTAGACAAAACTTAAAAAAAACCCAAAAACCCACAAACCCCAAAAGCTGTTCTTCCCAGCACTCAAGATTTAAGAGTTAAATCCTTCAAAAATATATCTAAGCCTCCAAGTGGATTACTCAGACGAGTAAGGGCTGTGTGAACGCCGGGTTCTCCGGGACTGCGTGACAGGAATAGCAGGAAACAAAGGACAGCTGCAAGGGAACGGGCAGCAGATGGGCTAAGGATTCGTATGATATGATAATTTACAGAGAAATTGCCTGTCTTGCATGTATATCTTGTTGGCTCATTTAAAAATCAAAACGTTACACTTTGGGAGCCAGGTATAAAAAGCCACGAGAGGTGTTGGTGTATAATAATCAAGCACACTTGCTGCAGCTTCGTTTCCCATAGGTATAGTCTATTTTACATATATTTGGAGAGGTAATTGAATTTTAAAACAGAGTGGTTATTGTTTCTTTCAAAAGGTATTTCATTTTCATCTTGCACACGATTGTATCGAAAGAGAAGCGGCTGAAATGTTCCATATGATTTAGTATTTCCTACTTCCATTGGATACTGGGCAGGTACATTCTTCCAGGAAGAAAATGTACATCCACATGTAATCACACCTGGCTGAGGGGTGCCTGCCAAGACAGTTGGCACCATCACTTTTGCTCTTCCTTCGGAACAGAGTAAGCAGGAGAACAGTTACACTCCAGTGTGCTTTACCTTCCTGACTTAAATTTGAAGGCGCAGAGAGGCACATCACTTAAAGAGCAGTGAGAGAAAGAAAAAAAAAATTAAAGCAAGGTGAAAATACAAACACAGCCATGGCAAGAGTTGGCAAACAGATTTTTTGTTATGAAATACCCTCCAGAGTTGTTTAATTACTTCTAAGTAGCAAGGCCAAGGCTACATGACTTTTACAAGCTCTTAGGAGAACTGGGAAGTAACAGGAAGTTGAGGATGTTTTCATCTTTGTGATAGGGTGCCTTCAAATTCCAGATGTCTCGAGTCAAACTGTGCCTCTCTGGTATGAGGCAAGGGTTCTTGGCTATTGACAAAGAAACTGATACTTCATCTTTAGAATGGAAAATATTATAGCAGGGAACTGCCCAAACACCCAGATATTTTGTTAAAAATACTGATCCTTGCTTTCCAAAGTGCATGGGCCTTCTCCAGGAGCTCTTAAACCTCAATAACAACTATATTAGCTCCTTACAAAGAAAGCTAATGGCACCTGGCAGTGTTTACAGGCAGTTCCTGCATCTGCATTGTGCTCAGCTTGGTTATGGCACACAAAGCTGGCAGAATTTCTTGTCTCTGTGCACACCTTGCTCCTCTCAAGCAGGTGTAATTCAAGATGGGGGCTAAAAGAGACCCTCAGTGTTAAAATCTGCCTACAGAAATTCTCTCTGAGTCAGCAGTGGCCTCAGTCTGGCTGGATCAGACACATTTGAGGTTCACTACCAGTGAAGATGCCAGATATCATCACCCCAAAAGCTTCTGTCACCTCTGCCAGCTGACTCGCCCCAAACCCAAACTCACTTCCCTGGCAGGGCAGCAGGGAATAAAGAGCCTCCATCAGGGAGCTGCAGCTTCTCTCCACAGCAGCACAGCCTCTCTCCATCAGCTGCTCAGACACACAACAGCTGGGAGATCTCTTCAGACAAATTTGGACATAATGGAGGAATTGTTGATAATCCCAGAGCACCTGCACACAGGAAACTCTGATCCCTCCGACAGCACAGGAATCCTGTGCCAGCGTGCACAAGGAACGAGCAGCAATTCCTCTGTGCTGAACAGCAGCTTACCCAGTGAATTAATAGTTTGTCATCCTGGACCAAATGGAGATAAAGTAGAAGCTCGTTCTTAAACACAACTAGATGGATGTGGAGAGAGGAAAATACTGCCAAAGGAATTGAGACAAGATGAGCAGCCTACTGCAATTTATCCAGTGGCTCCCAGTAAAAACGCAATTACTGAGAGTGTTTTGCTGCAGCACCAGAAGCAGGATGCAAAGGTAAAGCACACCTGCTGCTCCACACCACAGGCACTCCCCGAGGACTCGCGTGGCACAGGACATTCAGGACACTCCCCGAGGACTCCTGTCCCAGAGGATATTCAGGACACTCCCCGAGGACTTGTGCACCATAGGACATTCAGGACACTCCCCGAGGACTCCTGTCCCAGAGGATATTCAGGACACTCCCCGAGGACCTGGCACTCGAGGTGATGCTCTCTGTGACCAAACTTGGAGATGGCACAAAGCTTTCTCTGCCAAGTTTTAGGTTCTCAGGTATCACAGGTTTGGATCAGCAGAAAGGAAGGTCAAACATCTGCTGCTGCCACCTATAACTTTCCTACCTCTTCTGGCATGTAAACTGATTATCCAGCCTGCACTGCATTTCTAACCCCATTCAGCAGCGAGAACTAAGGACAAATGCTAGTTTCATGTGACATGTTGAAATCCTCTTCCCTGGACCAGTCCATAGGACAAAAATATGCTAAACCTTAGTGTTAATTCTCTGCCTTTCAGGGTCAAATGCAAAATGATGTGGCTTTACTGAGGAGCTGCCCCTTGAATGTTCTCACAAAAAAACCCATATAAAACATTATATAAAAGATTCCTAGAAAAACCAGTGTAAGGTATGTGGTTTACGGGACAATTTTTTTCCTGCTTATTTATACAAAATAAGCACAGTTTGTTTCTTTGTCTTTTTAGTCTTAAAAGCTGCAGCTTTTCACATTGCAGTTTTACATACATATACCTAAGACACCAGATATGCAATTATTGGCCCTTCCAAGAAGCAAAATGTGATAAAGACATCCTTTTCTGGAGACAAAACTTCCCCTTTTATCCTGAATCCGCCCATGTAAATACATATCTGCCATTTCTGGACCTATTTCTAAATCACCATGTTGCAAACACGCAGCCAGATGAATATATTTCCACTTTTTCCTGCATAAACAAATTACAAGGCTGTTTTCTACCATTTCTCATTACACATTCAGCGACCAAAGAATTTTATTAATTTTCAATATCTCACCCTGCATCTTACTCTATACTGGGTGAACCTTTGAACTCCGTAATTAATATTACTCATATTTGCTAAGAAATTATTTGATCTCTGACTGCAAGCCACAATGTTGTGAGTTAACTCTCTGACTTTACACGAAGCTTGCTGCTTTTAAAGTAAAAGGGTGTGGAATAAAACTTTAAAATCCTACAGAACACGGGCATTTCCTGCCTGGAAAAAAACCAACGTGCTGAACCTGGGTATTTGCAATGGTGATGACAGAGGATGCAGTTGACTTTGGGTCTGTAAACGATATTTAGTGCATTTCTTCTCTCCAATAGTTTGTACTCTTTGTTGGTGCCAGGACAAAGACGTCATCCATTCAACCCAAGCTCCACTGGCTAAGCTGGAGCACGGGAAGGAAACGTTTTGTTTGCAGTGTCAGGAGGGGCTGAAGATGTTGCAGCAAACCCTGAAACCCTGTCCTTGCTATCTCGCTGCTGCCAATCAACAGAGCTGCAACCCAGCAGAGCCAAAGATGAGAGCAGCACCTCTTCATTAGGCAAAGGACAGAGTTCAGCTTCAAACGGCGGGGAAACTCTCCCAGCTCCCTGGCTGACCCTGCACAGGGCTGGGGAACACCTCCCTCAGTGCAGCCAGCAGATGGATTTGGGGAGAGATTTTATTGTGCTGGTGGGAATGAATATATTAGACAGAAGCAGAAGGAAATGTTGTGTTTGCGAAGAAAGGTTTCCATTCTTTTCTAAGGGAAAGAGCAGGCGACTCCCACTTTCTAAACTGAACACGCACACAATGGCACAGCATCCAGTGCCCACACTGACTTAAAATGGGCACCCATCATGTTTAAAAACCAACTTAAACCCAAAACAAACTCAGAAGATAAAGCAGTACAGCGCAAAAATCACATCACCCTCATTTTTATTCTGTATTGGAGATGCTAGGCTTTAAAAGCTGAGCAGCAATTAATTAAGAAAACTGCAACCTAAACCTCGAAGACATATGGACCACTCCAGCATTCAGCTCAGCCTCCCAACGAGGACTGATTACAAACTCATTTCAGTTACTATTTTCTGACAGCTACTGAAGAAAATAGAACTGCATGGCAATTTTTTTTCTAAGACATGAAATAGTAAACAAAGTATGTTACATGACATAGTAAATTAATGGTATTAGTGAAAGCAATCTGGCACAAATAGTTGACAAAGTAGATCACGGAACAGTTGGGGTTGCAGGGGACCTCTGAAGATCATCTGGAGTCCAACTGACCTGCTAAATACACATGTGAAAACACAACTGAATAAACTGCGAGAGTAAAAAACATAAAAAGGCAATAAAAGGAGAATAAAAAAGTTCCTTTTATTCGTAAGTTATACAAGAAAATATTTTGAACATAGGAACAATGAGATAATGCCCTGGAGAGCAGTGGATGTACGCTGTCTGACAAAGGGATCAATGGTATTCCCCTAGCTGACAAAAAACTGCTTTCTATGTGTCTGACTATTCCCCCTGCCTCTCCCCTGCCCCTCTTTAATCCTGATGGAGAATGTCAAGTTCTTGATTCTTTCTGGACTAATTAAAACTCTTGGTTTGGTGTAGACCTGAAAATAACAGTCTGGCTCAGACCTTCTTCCTAATTAAAATCTGTGTTTAGAAAAAAAGTATTTTTTTCCATGCTTTTGTTCTTATATTCAGGCCAAATTGCTTTGCTATGCAGCTTGTTAAGATCTAAATTTCTTCATGAATTTTCTATTATTTTTGTAAAAAAGAAAAATGTGTAAAAAAGATAAGAGAATTCCACATTTCACTTTTTTTCTTCTCCGTTTTCAAACTTGAGACAATTCAAGAGCTGTGTTAGTTTCTTTGAAAAATGATGACTTCAGTGTAAGAGACCTCAACTGTCCTTAGTTTGAAAATGGAGATCCCTAACTGAAAAGAAGCTGAATACACATTATTGATAAGTAGAACTTATTTCATTAGTTTAGTTTTTTCCCTTTGACAAAACAGATGTGTTTTCCACAATAGAGCTATCAGAGGGCATGAACAAACCTCTAAAATGTTCTTGAAGCAACAAGCAAATCTGATGTGGTGAAACCATTTAAGCCATTTTACTAAGAGAAAAAAAAAACAACCAACCCGCAGTAAAGAAAAGAATTCTTACAGAGCTGCCTCTCTTCAGATTGGTTAAGCTCTGGGAGTCTTCTGTTAAACCTTTAGCCAAACAAAATACCTTCTGATTAGGGAGGTCCCAATTTTTCCAGCTTTCCCCTGGAAGGGTCTTTTAAAAGCACGAGAGACTGGGAGCAGAGGGAGCCATGGCTCATGGCAGGAGGTTGAAAGAGTCCTGAGGCAGAGGAAGGACCTCAAAGAGTTTGAGTGATGCAAAGTGGGAGAGCTCCATGTGGGGAGAGGGAAGAGACCAACACAACCAAGTCCCAGTCGGTCACAGGGGAAGGAGTCTCCCTGCCCGGATAACAGCGCTGGGTCACTCTGCCTGTGCCCTGCTGGTTGTCAAAGGGAGCACCTGACAGTCCCTAAACCAAATCCAGCTGGACACAGCCCTGAATCCAGGTCTGGGAATGCTGCTGGGGGTGCCACCAGCTGCCAGTGAGCATTTCCATGACCCCTTTCCTACAGGAACTGCCCCAGTAACTCACTCATGTTCTCAGCACCAACTTCCCATCACCGTTCACAGCTCTCTCTCCTGGGTCTGAGGGCTTTAAATCCTGACCAGCCCCATTTGATTACTTGCAATAGTTACTCCCCAGCACATTACAGACTAAACTCTAAACATTTCCACAGGATTTAGAGATAATTGTGGAATGATGCCCACATGTAAAGGGACAGAAATAATCTTTCTTGTTCAGACACCATCCGAGCTGAACATCAAATGATAAATAGAAAGCTGAGCAAGTCCTCTAAATAGGTAATGAGTGACTCATTATGGCCTTTAGTAAGCTGGCATTAAACACTATTATTATAATTGGAATGGAATAAAAGCAATTAATAGAATTTATTTGTTTCCGTGTTCTCTTTTTTTTCAGAGATCTGAAAATTAGAAGTTAACAGAATTGTTCATTATGAACAAATCACAAACTATCATGCATTAATATATTACAGCTACTCTGAAATAAATGAAGGAACATTAAAGAACATTAGGGAACACCTCTACAACGAGGCATTTATTTTTAATCTATTAAACCAGGCTACTTCTTTTTAACATTTGGATGCCTTAGCAATATTTACATTTGCATTCTGCAGCAACTTCCTCGCTAGCGTATCTAAATAGATTTAATTTCTGCAGCTGCTGGACAGTTACACCTAAGATTTCATAACACTAAATAAACAAACAATCTCTTCCCCCAGGAAATCCTGGATAACGGCCAGCAGAGGCGTTAACAGATGAGCAGCCACACGAGTGGCTGTTCCAGTGGGACAGAAACTCGTCTTGTCCCCCAAAGCAGAGCAACTCTGCTTTGCTTTTGCCAGAGAACTGCTCGCCTGTGTGTGCCATAACCTCTTAATCTGGACATGCAGGTTATTTCCAGCAGTTTAGAAAGAGCTCACTTGCACTAAACCAGATCCTTGTACTCAAACAGATTAGGGAGAGCAAACATGAAAAGCTCTGCTGTCACCTGGCAGAGAGTGATAACGTGGGCCATGTGGGGAAGCTGCTTCAGCCTGTCCTGCCAAAGGAGACCTGTCTGCAGGGTGAGCTCAGGAGGGAACACAGCCCTCTGAGGAAATAGAATTCTTCATTTTCTAGAAGAATGATGGGTGTGTACAAACGTTCTTGAACAGTTAATACAAGCAGCCCTAACTGCACCTGGTAGATGACTATGAGGAGTTAGTTAATATGGAGGGGTTTGTTTGTTTCTTTTTTTAAATTCCTTTTCTTGGCAAGCAATTTCTTAAACAGCTGTCTTTCAGCATTTTAGAAAACACTATCTTCATGTACTTTTTTCAAAAAGTAAATATAGTTTTATCTGAACAAAATATTTGTTAAAAAATAATTTCTGACTCAATTATTGCTTCTGTATTTTCTGCCTTTCTAGGCTCCCTGTCCCCGCCTGTGTTGGAACCAGCTTAATCTCAGCTCCATGGAGGGGAAGCAAAGCAGAGTTGGAAATAAATGAAATTTCTAGCTGTGCAAGAGGTGGGCTGGCCCACTCATGCTTCTCACACAGATAAAACTTTGCTTGGATTAAAAGATAGACAGCCAAGAGAAAAGTAGATAGAGATAAAAAAGGGAAGAAAAGAAAAAAAAGAAAACAAACCAGAAAAGGAAAAAGTTAAGTCCATTAAGAGGAATGTGCTGAGATGCTGGGCTTGGAGCCAAAGCATCCTGCAGCATGGAAGCCCTGCTCACCTAGGAACAGTGAGAAGGGGAATAATCTCCACAAATGCAGCAACTGGCAAAGGATCAAACTTCTCTGTGAAGAAACTTTGCCTTCAAGGTAAAGAACAGGAATGGGGTAAGGAACCAACACTACAGGTCACCTGAAATATCACAGGAGCTCTTTCCAAGAATAATGACAGGATGATTTTCCATGCATCTCACAAGAACTCAGCTTGCACTGAACGAGCTCTCATAGCCAAATGTCATTGTTTCAGTTTCATGTCTAAAAATGGGGTTCGTACAACCTTCGTGGGGGCTCTGAGCCTTCACAAGAGAGAGGGAAAAGGAGGGAGACATCCAGCTCCTTCCTTCTGCCTGACTGAAGGCAGATGTGTCCCTTCTCCTCACCCTCCGACCCCTGGGGTGCTCCTGGCTGAGGGGGATCCCTCGGCTTGAGAGCAGAGAGGAACAGGGCCCTGAGGCACCAACAGCCTCTGCCTGCCCATGACAGCCACAGGGACACCACAGGGACACATGGCCTCAGGAACAGCCTCTGCCTGCCCATGGAGCCTCAGGAACAGCCTCTGCCAGCCCATGGCAGCCACAGGGACACCACAGGGACAGCACAGGAACACATGGCCTCAGGAACAGCCTCTGCCTGCCCATGGGGGCTCAGGAACAGCCTCTGCCAGCCCATGGCAGCCACAGGGACACCACAGGGACAGCACAGGAACACATGGCCTCAGGAACAGCCTCTGCCTGCCCGTGGGGGCCACAGGGACACCACAGGGACACATGGCCTCAGGAACAGCCTCTGCCTGCCCATGGCAGCCACAGGGACACCACAGGGACACATGGCTTCAGGAACAGCCTCTACCTGCCCACAGCAGCCCCACAGCCTCATGAACAGCCTCTGCCTGCCCACGGACACCACACGGACACACGGCCCCATGAACAGCCTCTGCCCACCCATGGCAGCCCCACAGACACGCGGCCTCACCTGATCCCACCTACTGGGGAGTGCCTCACCATCTTTGCACATTAAAGTCTGCACCAAAATCACTCGAAAACATTCTTATAAGCATAAGGTATTAGAGAGAAGAGAGGCTAAATCCTGGATTTTAGTCTCAGGGAATGTGCTCCTCCTAACAGTCAAACCACTCAGCCTCACGTGAGTGTCCCAACTATTTAATCTCTGTGTATGTCAATGTGTGAGGTAGAAACTAATATTTTTTCTTCACACCACTGATGTGATTGTTGGAAAATCAGCTCCTACTAATACGACAAACCTGATTCATTAAAGCTTTTTACAAGTCATATTTCAGGAATCTCTTTTCAAGTGATTTTAAAGTAAGCAAACTTTTCTTTGGCAGAGTTTGTTTCCGTAAGTCCAAAGACTTAAAAAAAAAAATAAAATTGTGTTCAGAGACCTTAAGAAGAGTTTTCCAACTGTGAAGTCGAGTACTTTTGATTAAAATGGTATCTGGAGCAAAGTTAAATAATACTTCTGGGGTTAAATGCTGCAGTTACTAAGCAGAGCGACCAGGAATCAAGCCAAGTTTGGCTGATTTCCCCAAATGCATCACTCTGACCATCTGTGAGAGAGGTAATGTTCTCTTAAGAGAAGAAACAATTATCGAAAAATAGGTTGTGCGATTGTCTTGACACTTATTTTGTTGTTGTTCAATTAACTCTTCATTTATAGTCTTCCCAAAGCACAAAGCCCCCCTCGATGAAGCTGAGCACTGTTGGTTCTGTTACTCCATGAAGGGTTTTTCTGACGTGAGCACGCACACAGTGCTAGAGGTGAAGCTCCTCTCACAGACCCTGCTTACACGCTGCACATCTTCTTACCCCCAATATTTTGTCAGCTTTGTAACCAGGGCCCTGCTTGCAGGTTTTTTACAAGCAGAGAAATGCACACCTATCAATATTACCCATTCCTATGCGCATAGCCCTGCGTGCCTGCAGCCGCCTCATTTGTGCAAACTGAAAAAGGAAATTTGTCCTTCAGAGAAAAACCCCTCAAAACCCAAGAGGCTGCTGATTGTCCGTCTGTAAACCTGGGCTTGCATCTCCTGGAGGCTGTTGCAGAAATCACAAGCCCACCTACTGATATTGAGCCAAGTGTCCATTTTATTGTTATTATGGTATCTAGAAGGGCTGATTTCAGTTACTCGGTGCATTATTTCTGGGGTCATAAATCACTGATCCTGAATGGCAGAGGCTTATTACTTCCCAACTGCGCTCAGCTGCTGGGTGCCCACTGGGACACGTCACATCCCTGAAGCAGTCCTCATTTGCAAGGATCACTGCATAGACTTCCAGTTGGCCTTGCTGTGGAGCACAAAGCTGTAGAAACACACCATCGAGGCTCCTTTCCCTCAGAACTCACTCAATCATTAGCGCAAAAAAGATGTTAAAAGAATTTTGAGCAAATCTTACCATCTTTTTCGCTTCTCAGCTCAGATCTGAGCTTCCTGCTGCATGTGATCTCATTAATGCAGCATTTTCAGGGGGCAAGCCAGAAATAATTTTTGAACATTTTTTTTAAAAAAAGTCCAAAACATGGTGGCTTTAAAAATTCTCAAAGCTGCACGAGCTTATCTGTCTCCACTCAGGCACACTTCTGGTGCCCTTTAGCACCGCACACAATGTTATGATTAGTTTATCTCCCTCCCCATACTACAGCAGAGTTACTCTAAAATAACTTGAGAAAAAACAGAACATACTTATTCAAATATATTTTTGGTATGATGCAGAATGCTACAAAGAGAGCAAGGACTAGAGAATTAAGCACATGAATCTGAGCATTATTTCTCATGCAGACAGCAGAAGATACAATTGCGTGGCCCGAGGCTCAAATATTATTATCCTTTGAGATATAGACATTAAAAGTAATTGCCAGGAAAATTGTTCTTCATCAATTACTTAAAATACATTGGAGTTGAACACCCCTTGCTGTTTCTTCTAGGGAAACTACAAAGGGAAAGATATTTGTACAGCATCTTTGCTTTCTCCTGCTCTTGCTTGGGGTTTGGGGGTTTTTTGGATGCTCATTGGTAAATTACCATTTGAACACTGACATTTTGTTAGGTTATTTTCAAATACATTCTTCATTTCCCCCGTATCTGTATCTCTGTGTTGCAGTACAAATGTTCAGAAATAACCTGCCCTATTCATTGATTAGATGTAAAAATATCATTTAAATGGTAGTCCATAATTACAACCAATTACTGTGTTGAAGTTTTGACACTCATCATATTTGAATTACACCAGGTGAATTCTGAACCACGAATTCCCAAAATTTACATTATTGTGCATGGAAAGACTTGTCAGCTATGATGTAGTCACTAATCACTCAATTAATTGATAAAAGTTAGTTATAATGACTGCAGGGAAATTAGATTAACTTGTTGGATGTATATAAGAGTACTCTAAAAACTCTGGTTAAGTATCTTTTTATGATATATTCCCTGATTGAAATGGGAAGATATTTAATTCCCTTTACCCACTGCAATCTTTTCCTTTTATTACCAATTATTTACACGTATCCCTAACTGCCAAGAAATCTGAGCAAATCATTTGGTCATTTAGAACCAACGGAGAGTTTGGGAATAACAAATAACCTTCTTCTGGGGATGGGGCAATTAATTTGTTTTGAGAAAAAAAACAGCCTCCCATTGAAATTTGAAATTGAATCATGGAATGTCCTGGATTCAAAGTTTATATTAAGCCAAGAAAAAAATCAAGGAAAAAGGGTTTTCTCTCATATTAAAAAACCCACTTTCTTTCCTTTTTTGGGCACACTTGAACTGTAGTCTCTTGAGACGCCTGCCTGACCCAAAGCCGAACAACTGCCAAGATAGTGACACAGAACAGCGTGGATAAAAGGGATTGAACATAAAAAGACTGACTCAAAACAACCATGAAATGGAAGCATTTTTGCTTTTACTGTCATGAAATAACTCATATTTCCTAAAGCACCTCAAGAGATGGTGACAGGAGAGGGGAGCAGGGCAGCAGCTTACATGGAGCTGTGCCCCCACCTCCCAGCAGTGCAGACCAGCTCAGGTGGTGGCAGTGCCCGACACAAAGTCACTTCAGGAGTTATAAATGCCAAGACTTCAGAAAAACCGAAGTGAAAGCAATTAAGTGAAACTTCCAGGTTAAAAAAACCCCTGGACCTCCCCTTTCCCTGCCCTGCCAGATTCCCTTAGGATTAAAGTGTGGGGCTTTTTTCTTGCCTTCCTTCCCTCCTCTGTAATTCAGGGTAGTCTGCAGATACCAAATTAATATTCATTATACTTTTGATTTACCATGATATTAATTTTGAGGAAGCTGTTAGAGAAAGCTTCTCTGTAACTTAAAATACATTGTCCCAGAAAGCTTTGCTCACACGTACAGATTCCTTTATTATTTCCAGTTTGTGCTACCTCTGATTTTGCCTCCTGCATCTAAATTTCTTTCCTATTCTGCTGGAACATGTTGTCTTCCATACCTTGCACCCATAATGAGGCTGTGTAGGACTCTGTAAAGCTCTTTTGATGAGAACTGATCTATAAGTAATACAATAGATTACTTGATCTTCTCACAGTTTTTACCCATTTCTTTATTTGCATAGTTTTACACAGTAAATTTCAGCTGTTATCAACATTTTTGCTATGAACTTACACTAAAAATCCGTTAGCCTGCTTGAACACATTTTGCAGTGCTTTCTTCTTGTATTTATTCTACAAATTCATAAGCTGGATGTTTCCCTCTGCAGTGGCATGAAGCTGGCATTTTTAACCAGAGTGGGATTAAATTTTCTGTGTGATCATAAAGCATGAAAGCTTTACCACACAAGACAGTCCCCTGCGACCTCAGCTACAGAAATGGAATAATTTTCAGCATGCTCTTCCCAGGAATCCTCTCTCTGCTCCCCTTCAGGTCCCTTCTCTTTCACTTTTATTAATAATGCCAACTGCTGAACACCTTGCTGGATCATTATTTGGTTCTCTGAATGCTGATGATGTTGCAAAGGTAAAAGAAAAAAAATCAAAGCAACATCTAAAAATTCAGAAGTTTGATTTGAACCACTGTAGGCATAACAAAAGCAGCTTTAAAGTCGGATCACAGCTATGAGGAGCTTCTTTAGAAGAAGAGAAACATTAACCTTTTATTATTTCTCACAGAACTCAAGTAACTCATACAAGAAGTATGCAAAAAGTCTAAATATTTCCCCACCTACATTTCTATTACTATTTCTGCATATCTAATATTGCAGTTTTATTTTATCTTTTAAATCAGAGGTACCAAGCCACTTTTTCCATCTTCTGAATCCAAGATCTCGAATTTATGCCCCTATTCACCATCTCATTTCATTTATTAAAAGCTAAACTAACTATGGTCCCGACGCTCTTGCAACATCCGCTGCACTCCAGACCATCCAGTTCTCTTGGAACTCTCCCATCTCCCTTAATTATTTTGTTCCCATGACGCTGGGGGAATGTAAAATTTCGTTGCTTCTAAAACTCTAATGTGATAATCTCAGAGGAGAGTAAACAGCCCAGCGTTAGAGGAGGATCACCAGAAAAAAAAAAAAGAGTAGACAATTAAGAGACTGATATTTTTTGCAAAAAGCTGGAATTCCAGTGACTGCAAAATAATAAGTAATTCTGCTTTTTCTCGACATGCTGCACTTAACACTACTAAAAACACAGTTGAGCAGCACAAAGGGCAACTTCTTTTTTGGTGAAACACCACAAATATGTAGTTCCTACAAGTGGAGGGAAGGAAGGATGGACAGGAAATGCTATTGAGTGTTTCTGTAGTTCTTAACAATTAAAAACTTCCATTGGAAACTTACACAAGTGTTAATAATAATAAACTAAGCACATCCATATTCTTGGCAGAGCAGATTTTGATTTTATGCAAAACTTGGAGGAAAATGTGTTACGACCACATGACTCCTGCCGTGTCGAGTGTGTGATGATGAGCCATAGTTTGTGTGCATTCCAGGGTTATTTTTGCTTCATATTTTCTCCACATGAGAAAGGGCTATTTGAAATCACTATCTGCATTTATGGAGTTCATATTAAATTTAGCTCTAGTACAGAAAATAAGTGAAAAAAAATCAAGAAATTAAGCCCCAAATAAATATTGGTGAGGATCACAACAAGTAATCTACTAATCAAACCAAGGAACAGAAGTTTCCGAGGTGCTAAGTAATTAAGCATGAGAGTACAATATTTTTTTTTTATTTTTAATGTCCCAAGCTTGCTCTCTGGGTACCTGCAGAACATCCCAGCAGTGCTCTCCTGAGAGCAGCAGGGTCCTACTCCTGCAGGCACAGTTCCAGCTGCCCACCTGCCCCACTCCTTGCCCCGAGCTGCAGTGGGACACACGCTCCCCCCCAGAATCGAGTGGGCAGGCACAGACTGAGTCACAAACGAGCACAAGAAAATCTAAAGGAGAGGGAGCTGTCACAAGATAAACACATGATAATTATTTTATTGCCTCCCTCCTGTCAGAACACATTTGTTTTTATATATCCATAAAGCAGACTTCTGCCCTCAGAACAGCTCTGTTGTGAGAGATTAGGATCTGTCAACTAAATTTTCAAGTGTGCTGTGGTTTAAGCTGGCAGGCAGACACAGCACCACAGAGCCATTCACCCCCCCTGCAGTGGGGTGGGGGAGAGAATCAGAAAAAAGGCAAAATTGTGGGTCAAGATAGAGACAGTTTAATAGGATGGGAAAGGAAGGGAAAAAATATAATGATAAAAGAATATACAACACAAATGATGCACAATGGGATGCACACAGCACCTGGTGAGCGATGCCCAGTCCCTGATCAGTGGGTCACCACCCCTGGCCAGCTCTACTCAGTTTTACTGCTCAGCAGGGCACTGTGGAGCGTGTTTGGAACACCCCTGGGGTGTCAGGGGTCAGCTGTGCCAGCTGTGTCCCCTCCCAGCTCCCTGTGCCACTCCTGGCAGGGCAGCAGGAGCAGCAGAGCAGACCCTGACTGTGCAGCACCTCAGACATCCCCGGGTTATCAGTGAGATTCTCACACGAAATCCAAAGCACAGCTCTGCACCAGCCACGAGCAAGAAAACGAACCCTCTCCAAGGTGAACAGAACAGACACTGAACAGCCAATAAGCCTGGTTTTGAATCGAACACAAATCAATTACTGGCATTTTTAAAAGACCAGACACAAACAACGGTAAGCTCAAAGGCTTTAAGCAACTTGTTTAGCACAGTCAAAAGATCTCAGAGAAGCAAGTCCAACACCTCTGTAAGAACATGACAACAGATAAGATCCTGCACTCTGCATTACTTCTCCCCTTGTTTTAATTGTCACTTGAAGGCAAATACTTCATAAATCAACCAACGTACTGAATCATCGGTGTGATAATATATTCAAGTATTTGACATTTACATTAATTGGAGATAATGAAGAAAATATTTTTGTTGTTCATTGGATGAGACTAAATGGGCTGGAAATTCAAATGAATAAAACATCATTACCACATCCACTGTACACCTGTTCACAGCTCTGTTAACAGGTTGATATTTTTATTAGGGGAATGCACAGCAGTACAAGGACAAATGACCATTTTCACACTCCCAGGATAGCACTAAGCACCCAGAGCTCAGTGTGTGGGGTCACTTAAACCACAGAGCTCTGACAAGCGCTTAACTAGCCCCAAAATGCCTCCACTTAGTCTCGACTTCTAATTTTATAAATTATTTACAGTTTAGTAGGTGCAAAGCTACTGGAAAATGCCTTTTCTGGCAGCTTGATTGACAGGATAATTATACTGTGGTTTTGTTTTTAGCACTGTTATGCAGAATCATAATGCTATAAAAACAAAATATGAATGTTATGAGCTTTTAACTTTGACAAGGTCATTCTGAAGCCTACCAAACAGATGTCATGGAAAGCCGTTGCTGTCATTAGCCAGGTCCTGCAAGTACTGCTGCACCTCTCCAGCTGTATTTTAGTAAGACTAAATACCTTTTTCTGTGTACATTTTGAGATTGAATTTTTAAAATAAAAAAAGCCCAGATATTTATTCTTTCTCATTAAAAAATTTCTTTTGAGGAAGTGCCTAGAACCACTAGTGAGAGGTTACATTCCTCCGTGTGAGGCTCTGTATTTCTGTCAGTTAATGCCTTGCAGGAATTCCTGGAGACTTCCAGCTGCAAAACACCACATTTCAACAGAAACGAGACAGCCCTATAGAATTTACCTTTTAAAATACATTTGATCTATGGTTTCTGAGGATTCCTGATTATTACAGACTTTAGCGAGAGAGATGAACGAGTACATTTGGGTGAGTTAAGTCCCACTGCAGCCTTGTGTCCGTGCCTTTATTCATCCCTGTTGCTATTCACCCCTGTCAGCTACAACCTTGATCAGCATTTAAACACTCAGAAGATTGGTAAAGATAGTGAATAAGAAGTTGTAACAAATTTGGCAGAAATCAGTGTCCCGAGGCCCAAACCACCCTGAACTGTGAAGCAATAGCGTATACGTAACACTCTGGGAGCCAAGAAATCCTTGGAAGAACAGGCTGAACTCATTCTGTAGGCTACTAAGAAGTGAATAGATTGAAGTTGCATGTCTCTAAAGACAGGATTCCAATAATGGAATGAAGATGTTAGAAAAGCAAAAAGCACAAGGGCGAGATCTCAGTGCGTGGTGAATAAAAAAGGCTGCAGGTGTTAGGTGGCCATACACAAAGCATCTCCCTGCTTATTTGATATTGCAATTGTGCTCATGCTGCAGCCCAGGAGGGGACAATGCTGAAGCCCATTCCCTGCACTGCCCTTTTTGCATGATTCTGGGTCTGTGCCCACAAACATCACTGCAGCGACACCTGAGTAACACCAAACACTCTGCACAGAAACTCACTGCTCGAATGGATGACCAACAGAGCAGGAGACACAGAGATACAACACCAAACTGTGCTGGAGCAACCAGGGTCACTCTTGATTTGTCCATGGGCATTCTTGTTCAGATGCTTCTCTTTGTTAGCAAAAATTATCATTTCCTATCCCAACTGATGCTTTCACAGAAGCTCGGTATCTACTCTGTGCTGTTAGTTTCCTCTTTTTTTTATTCCTTCCCTTGCCTTGCTCCTTTACATATCTGCCCACATGCATTATAGATAAAACCGTGCTCATAATAAAGCCTCGAAAAGAATATCATGTCAGGAGTGCCAGTGAAAAAGAGAAACAAATAGATTCTACTTTAAGATATCTTATTTCTCATTATGTCCAAACGGTTCTCCCTATCCGCTTCTTCTCATCAACCTAAGCACTATTTTATCTTTCAGGAACACTGCAGGCAAAGTACATGCAGGAATGAATACACAAGTGATATCAGTGGAGCTCAGTTATCAATTTGGGCTTCCCTGTTGTCTTGTTCCAGACAAGGAGCTGTCTGCAGCAGGCTCGAGTGAATGATGGCTCACCGGTGCCTCTCTTAAACCATTCACTGTAGGGTAAGCTGCTCTAAAAAGTGACCTCTCCTATTACCAGGTACCCAGAAGAGCCCTATTTCAGCTCTGCTGTGACAGGAGATCCCACGTTTCAGCCTCACACTGCAGCCTGTTAGAGGTAAATATGACAGATCTCATGGAGCCTCCCAAAACTCTTCCATGACTGTTTGGCTTCATCTGCTTTGACAGCTCTGCAGAGAAGCCAACTCCAGTAGTAAACACAAAAGAAGTCTCAGACAGCAGATACACTGGGTATTTTCAGGTATAAACATACTTTTGAAAATAATTACGATAAATTAAGAAGGAACAATAACTTATATGGGCAGAAATATTGCTTCTCATCTTGAAAGCAAATATGGAAGACTGTGTGCATAATACCAATACATTAAAATAAATGCTACTTGCTATAGTAAACAAATTATTGTAAATATTTTGAGAATAACCATGAGGAAGAAAGGTGCATACTATGCTATTAAATATTTTAAGACAGTATTGAAAAAACCCCTGCTAGGCCCTTTGCCTTTTCTAATTCTCAAGAGCAGATCAAACTCAGGCAGTCACTTTTACTTGGAAAAGTATACACCTTCCTTCATTAGGGATACACAGCTTAATGATTAATTTAGGGCAGCTATGGAAGGGTAAGTTTTCTCCCAACATGGTGCATTCTTTAGAAGTCTTCCAGAAAATTCCAGAAAGGCAAAACTGCAATGATTTTATTTCTGACCCCAAGTTTAATCTCAAACAGAATTTCCACGGGCTGTTCTTACTTTATTGGTGCACCTACATTGCACTACTGGCAGTACACCCATGAACTAAACCTGACTAAAAATAAAGGATACTTTTGCTTTCTTGCGTGAGCAGATATTGTACGGAAAGCATGTGTGGCCTACAGACTGTACTGAGGATGAGTACAAGGCAGTCTAGCGGTCTGGGTTCCACAGTCAAAGACATCACATCACTCAAACCACGTCTGTATATCCCCAGAAGCATCAGTTCCTCTGGAATAAGCTGTATCCCAAATGCTCTCCCTTGCTAGAACCAGGGAAGCAACAGTCACAACTTATGTCTTGGTAGTACCAATCCTGATAACTTAACCAACTGCAATTACAATGATAAACTCCGGATTTTGTAAATCAATGTATTTTCATTTACGTTTATGACCTTCCTGCCCCTACCACCAGTGATTATAATGGACTTTTTTTTTGCAAAGTGATTAGATCACCCCTCATCTGAAAACATCAAGATGCTTTGCCAAGGCACACTCAAACTAACATAGATTAGTCCTTTTCCAAGGCACACTCAAACTAACATAGACCAGCCAGAAGCTGAAATGGCTTCAACCTATGCAACAAAACCACAGATCCAATGCAAGATGAGCTTTGCATTAAGAAGCAAATATAGTACTCCTGGACAGAGAAAATAACCCCTGCCTATCATTGCTATAATGACTGATGGATTCTAAAACTCTTCTATATATTATTTAAATTTGAAAGGATTTGGGGTAAATGTTCAGAGTAGTAAGTGTTGCTCTGACTGTCCTTATGCAGACCAGGATCTGCTGACAGGCTTTAAGCAGAACAGGGGTGCAGCAGCAATGAATGCAAAAACCTTAAAATTATTTTTTTTCCTCCCTTCATTATTTCTCATATAATAACAGGTTTTTCTCCATGCAAGATGTAGGTCAATATAATGGTGCCAAAAAAACCCCAACTTTTAAATTTGCCATATTTTATACAGTAGAGAAAACACCCTCCCATTTCAGTCTGTCTTACTGCTGATGCAATGTCTTAAATCTTGTCCAAACTGAGAAGCAGGCCCTATTTTCCCTTCAGTATAAGTTGCTTTTAGCTGAGAGAAAATGAAGCCTGTGTATCACAATAGAGCTGAAGGTCAGGAGGTGATTGAGCTTGCTGTGGCAAGTAGTGTTGATCTAAATCACAACTGCCTGCCAAGAGCTGCTCACACAACAGGAGGAAGTGGAAGGGAGGTTGCACAAAGCCAGTACCAGGTTACTTCTGTCTCAGTCTTTGAAATAATTTTCTTACCCCTACAGCTTTGTTCCCTTTACAATTTTAATGAACTGAACTGCCAAGGGAAGGGGAAAATAAAGAATGCTAAGAAAGGGTTTAGGTGTCTGCCGGTAGGTATATGGAGGACATCACCTTATTCCAAATAACAACCTAATTGAAAATGGCTTCCTGAGGCATTCTGATTTTCCAGCTAACATAACATCTGAGTCCACAACCAGTTTAATCTGGCAAGTGCCATTAGGGAGGGCAGTGGCTGTGCCCTTCTCCTCACACAAAGCCGCTTGGTTCTGCTCTCCCTCGTGGTGGGACTGCTCCTGCAGCCACACGGCGAGGCAGGAGATGCATCCAGCCAAAACTCCCGGCAGCAGCAGGCAGGTCTGTTTGGGCTGGAGCGGTTCACAGGCTTGGGTTGTCATGTGGCTGTGTGAATCGCTGCAGCACAAACACAGCGTGGCAACATATGGGCCGGCAGTGGTTGCTGCTGAACTGAACCGATAACGCAATGGCGGTGAAGTTCCTCTGCTGAGAAGGCACAGGTTAGAAACTAAACATCCTTTCACTGCTCTGCGGCGAAGGCATTGAGCAGAATCACTCTGCTAATTAACTCATTTTAACAAAATAAAACATTCCCACCCGCTTCCCAAGTTATCAAACAAACAAGTCTGACTACATTAAAAACATAAACAGCAGCAGTGAGCATAGCTCCAATGTGAAAAGTGAAAGATCCCCTGGGCAAGGCTGCACTGCAGGACAGCAGCGTGTCCTAACGCTGCTCCTAAAGGTCAGCAGCCCCAGGGGCACATCACTGACCCTCTGCTAGGTAGGAATTGGCGTTTTTACAGCACTTTCGCTATCAATGGTTGCTCTGAAGGTTCACCTCTGAGGTAAGATGGTATAATTTACATGTGGAGCAGCAGACAGATGCAGAGCCATGTATTTGCAGTATTTTACAGAGCAATAGTAGAACAATTTTGAATGAACTATGGCCTAAATTGAGAAAGGAGGAAAAAGGTCAATAAACAGAATGAAAATCTCCTAATTTGATCCATTTGCTGACAACAAACACAGATTGGGCAAAGTACCAGGCAACTCTAACAGAACTAGCAAGGTTAATGGAGCTGCTGCTATAACATATTGTAGATCTCGTAGTGTCAGTGGCGATAGTGGTAATGTTGTAAACACAGTTTGTTTTCCATCTGGTGCGTGGTATATGCCCTTGATAAAAGGGTGCTGCATTATGCATTTCTGCTCTCCTAAATTTATTTACTCCTAAAAATGTATAATGATTTTAATAGCCATATACAAAGACAGAACTTCTCCTTTTAAAAAAGTGCTTATAAAAAATTTCCCTAATGAGGTTAAGGACAACATTAAATCAAAGATATTCTCATAATAAGTATCGGATGTTTTTTTCCACACCTTCAAAAAAACCAGTTCAACTACTTCTGCAGTTGAATACTCTCAGAGTAGCTGATATGGATACTGACTAAGACTGGAATGGAATATAATAACAATATTTTACTTTTGAATTCATCCTGAGCACTTTACAAATTGTATAATACACAATTTTGAAGCTATTAATTAAAACTATAAAAGATTTATGTTCCAAAGCAAAATAAAATCAATGGAAAGTCTTATCTTCATTGCAAGTGGCTTTGGATCAAGCCTTGAGAGATCACTAATATAAAAATAAAGTAGTTTTCAGTAGCACCTCATGCTAACATGCAGCAGTTGTGAATCTCAGATTTAACTTCATCCTGTACTCTTAAGGATGCATACTGCTGAGCACATACTTTTAATTCTCTTAATCAATGTTTTTAAGTAATATTCTTGTTGAAGCCTTGATCTGAAATATAATCACTCTTTTCATCAAAATATTTACAAGAGACAATGTGGAGCCTTGAAGATTGCTGTTTGAATTGTGCGTGGTATCTATGGTTACACTGCCTTATGGATGGTAAGGACCAGGAAAGCACTGTGCAATCTGACAGGATGTGAGACGGCCTGAAGGAGGTCAAACATTGTCTGGAGAAACCCTGGGTATTGCTGGAGTTAGCTGGTTAGAGGGAATACACCAAAAGGGAGGGAAATCACATGCAAATAATCCTATGCTGGCATTAAAGAAATATCAAATACAACTTGGGAGGCTGTGGACTGGCCAAGGAGAGAGGCCTGGCCAAAGGTGATGAGCTGTGTAGGGCACGGTGGTTTGCCCTTCCCCCACGATCCATCTGTGACCATGCTGCAAAATATACCAAGTTTAAAATTTTTGTTAACTTCAGTCAGTCTTCACAATCACAGAATGAACGGGGTGGAGGCCTGATGAGCTCAGCATCTCACCAGGCCGGGAGCAGCACAGGAGATACACAGAGAGAACAACCAGCAAGGGCCAGCAAGGGCCAGTAATGAACATCAGCTCCAAACAACACCCCTGACATAGTGAGAGTCACCTATTCTGGGAAAAGACTGAGCAGAGGACCAAGCAATCAAGACCTAATTAACATCAGAAGAAAAGAAGATCTGCAACCAATAGGAAACCAGATACTAATGACTACGTAACCTGGAACCAATGAACATGGAACCAATGGATCTCTATGGGCTTTTACTGTATAAAGTTTGGGGAAAATCTGGTAAAATTCACGTGTCATGGAATAATTTTCTCTGCACACGTGGGCTATGTGTGGATGAAATTATTTCTCTGGCACATCCTGGCCAGAAATAAAGCACTGCCTTGATTCTCTAACACTAAAAATGTTGTTGGAGAGTTTTTGTTTTTCCCACAGTTTCGGTGACAACCCCGTGTGTCTGAACAGACACATCCTGGGCCTTGGCCTCTGATGCCAGCACGGGCTCTGGATCGGGTGCTGCTGCACAGGAATATTTGAGAGAGCAGCTCAGTGAGTTACTCCTGTGTGTTGTGCATCTTGAAATCACCACCAGCAATGACAAACCAAAACCACTGAAATTTGCTGTACAAGTGTTTGCTTGAAGCCTCCCCTCTACCAGCAGCACTGAGTACACAACTCATGGAAACATCTGTTCAATCACCAAGCTCTAAAAATTAGTTTGGATTTTCCTTTTCAGAGCAAACAATTAGATTAAAAGCATGGGGATTAATTCTATTCTATATAAACTAATAGCTGCAGCCTATGGTACCTCAAAGGTTGCAGTACAGAATCATTATGGATGTAGCTTGAATGCAGAGGTATAAATTGAGTTTTAAGAGCTGATTTTTCACACTAAAAGAATCCCACCATGAGTCCATCCACGTTTTACACAGTGACATCATGGAGACAAACAGTTCTTATTATGAAGCATTCTCTTCTCAGAAAAAGACAATTGATTTTTTTTTTCTCCAAAACAGAGATTTGGTGACAACTTGCTTTTTTTCAGAAAAATGGAACCTGGACTTGCCCCATTCCTTCCAAACATTTTGTTATGTAGTAGTAGTAGTAGCAAAATTTTTCCAATTTAGCGTTTTATATTTCCCATCTTTTAACCCCCCTTAGGGAAACAGAATTTAAAGAAAAACAAGTTTCAGAAAGTGAACATCAATCTTCCCAGCCTACTTTTCCCAGTGGAGAAGGTGAAAAACACAAGTGTGAAATGATGTATATATAAAATAAGTGAGCACAGTTGGAAAGAAAGGGAGAGTCAAAAAAGAAAGAACTGACGTTAAATTCTCGAATACCCATATTGAATTGTCAAAAAAGTGAAAACAGATTGAATGAAACTGGAGATGAAACATGTTTGTATTCTCTCAGACATTGTGAGATCGCAATAACAGAACAAGAAAAAAGTTTTAAAAAATGCAGTTCCATTTGACTATGCTTCCTTTGTTTTGTTCAGGCTTGGAGGAGAAAATTTCACATACAACCTAGTCAGCTGTTCACTACCTTTCTTGCCAGACAGAAAGTATTAGAACTGTTTTGAAGAAGTTTGTGAGAGAAGAATTCTTTTGAGAGTAACCACGTCCTTAACTGGAGAATCTGAATCTCGAGCTCATACTCCAAACTTTAAAGTAACATTTACATTTTTAATGAACATGCTATATTGACTTATTTAGCTGACAGACTGAGTTGGCCAGTATTTGTTCCTCATTAAAAAAAAAATATTGAAAATATTCCATTTTGAATGTTAGACCTAATGTAAAAAGTGATTTTCTACTGAGAGGTTGGAATAGGAATAGAATTTCTCACCAATATGCTACTCAATGTTGCTGAAAACACACACAACCCCACATGCCCTTTCTATAAAAATTATTTTGATTATAGAAAATAATAGGGATGCAGATACAGTGTCCAAACAACAGCATAATTTCAGCACAACTCCTTCCAGGAAAGCACACTATGAATCCCAGAGAGCCCTCAGCTGAACAGGAGGCCTGGCTGGGTTGCATCCCTCCCAACTCTTGGCTGTCATCGCGCAGTGGTTCCGCTGCCAGCGCCGGGAGTCCCCAGCCCCAGCTCCCCAAACTGGAGCTGTTTAAGGCACTGGGATCTACACCCCCATTGGAACAGGTCACTGTTCATACAGATTATCCATCAGCTCCTGACCCGAGGAGTGTGGAGTAGCTGGGGCAGAAAGCACAAAGGAGAGGCTGTGTTATTATCCCGGAGCAGAATGGCGCTTGCTCACTTCCAGGACCCCGACGAGCACAGGAGACCAGCCCGTGGTACCTGCATTCATTAGGCCTTTACTTATTATGTTCCTCTAAACATATGATTACACTAAATTACCCCACTTTGCTCGAGCTCCTCGTCACGATGAGCTATCATGCCCTGGCCATGCCTGATGTGCTTGGCTAGGATACCATCCCTTCTCCCTAAAGCCAATTTTCCTTTCTGCCCTCCATTCCCCACTCTGGCTTTTACACAGAAAAATTAACTTCTGGCAGTTTGTGTGAACACAGCTCTCGCAAAAAAATTCCTGATTTGACGGAATTATTTTTTGAAGTCGAGAGTGAATAGTAAATGTTTCAATTACCACAGGTATGCCAAATATTCCTGTGCACTTAAAGCCTCTAAATCTGAAGTTTCTAAGCTTGACCATTAGTTGAAAACTGGAAATCCAAAAGATTTTTCACACATTTTTTACTGTGATGTCTGACATCCCACAACATAACCATTCCACCCACATTCATCACAAGTCACCTGGGCTGTGGGTTGTGTTAATTTTAGACCTTGTTTAGGTTACTCTAATACATATTTTAAGCTGAAATATTCTGTCCTTTCAGTATACAATTTTATCACCACCATTTTATTGAAACTTGATTGATCTACATTGTGAATGATTCAGCTGTAAGCCGCTGTGGATCTTGTATTTAAAAATTCTTGATGACAGAACTCCTCAGGACTTTGGTGGATCTTACCAATTAATTATTAATAGAAATAAATTGTAGATTAGCAACACGTGCATTTTGCCATTGACTATACTGAAAAAAAACCCCAACAGAATGAGGTGTTTACAAAATAAGATTATGTTTAGGAGTTATTATATTTCTTTTTTCTTCTTTTAATTTTAAATGAAGTCTTTGACTACTCCTTTAGACTACAGTCACTTACAAGGCAAATAATTGCTAGAAAGTTTATCTTCAATAACTCCCAGAATGTTTCCTTTTTAGATTTCTACTTTTCATGAAATGAAGTGATGGCAAATATTTTGTAATATACACATACATATATTTCTTTTCCCCATGTTTACCTTTGGTTCATGGATCAACAGAAGAGTTATTTAATGAAAAAACTATTTTAAATATGAGCTATCTGTCACAAACCTGCCCAGACTCATATTTAACCGTATTTATTCCTTAGGTAGATAATGTCAGGGCTTGATTTTCCAGCAGTCCTAATAATCTTAAAGATAACTCCGAAATTTTCTTGCTATCTTTCCTGTGATGACCTTGAATAACATCAATGGTTCTGCACATTTTCTGGATTGCAAACTCCTCCCTGCCAGGCACCAAGGTGGAGTTTGCAATCATTGCCTCATGTATTTATTTTTAAATACAGAGTTCTTGAAGCTTTGTGCTGCTTGTGGATTTCTTCAGAAAAAACATTTGCAGCAACATCACAAAGGTAATCCTAAATTTCCTTTCATGCAGATGTATTTAAATCTAAGTATCAGACATACAAATGTCCAAGGTGGAAGTCAAATTCCAAGTGCTGATAAAGGATCTGAACTGCACCTTTTTATTTCTGCTTACAAACAGTAAATGTGAGGATTCCTAGAAACCTCAAGCCACCTTTATGACTTTGACTTGCTTTTAGAAATGACTGAGTGAAATTGCACCTGATGATATCTGCAGCACTTAGTGTCACTCACCAAAGGGACATCACCGTTTATACCAGTAGGTACTGCTGGTTAAAGGTAAAATTAAATTTTATCTTCTAGGAAGCTGAATCATAGAAGCTCACTAACATTTACACCATAATTTAAAATTTATTCTAACTCAGGGACAAGCTCTCTGGATTTTGCTGCCTTGCAGCTTTCAGAGCAGCTCCCCCGAGGCTCCAGTGGATTACCCAGAGCCCCTGTTGCTGTGCTGCTGCCCCTTGCAGGGACAATTCCAGCTGCAGAGCTGCTCAGCAGCATCACCTCAAACTGCTCCTGCAGGAAAAACCTTCCTGTGCCTGCTGAAGGACAGAGCTGGCGTGGGAAGGGGCGGGGGAGCCATTTGGGGTTTTAGTGGTGTTTGTTTCCTTCCTCTGCCTGGGCTGCTGCACCCTCACAATTGCCAGTGTAAGCAGGAACAAGGAATAGGGGGTCAGAGGTGAGGAAATCAAAGCTGCCACTCTGACTGCAGCTCAGAGCCAGAATGCTCCGTGCTGACCTTGAAACTGCACCTTAAACTATCTGGGATAAGACATTCATGCATTCCTTTCCACAGCCATTTGTGTAGCTTTTCCTTTTAATTAATTTCTGGAGATGATAGATTGTGCTTTGAAGAGCTATCACACTACCATATTAAATTTTAGAATCATTAGAAAAAGAAATTATAAAAAAGAACAAAAATATGAAGTTCTAAGGTTAGGCATAGAATAATATCCATAGGGAATGACACTCCCACAGATCTTCTTGGAGTTTCAAACAAGCTCTTTTCCAAAGATATAGAAAGGTCACCATGCTCTGGCCCCAATGGTTTTTCACCTGTTTTCCCACATTGCAGAAGTTTATGTTCTAACCATCAGAGTGTAAAGTGTTACATTAATTTATTTTTTTCTCATTAGCAAAAATTACATCTTTCGTACAAACAGCAATCCATCAAACACTAGGGTGCACTCACCTCACCTTGTAACACTAAGGGTCAAAAAGCTGCTTCTGGATGATTGGAGAATGATTTTTTTAAGCTCCTTTCTGCCTACCTGAAAGTAGGGATTTAAAGCCAAATCTGTCACAAGTCAACATTCCCAGAATATTCTGCACTAGAACTGCTTATTCCATCTGTTGTGGGAATTCAGAGGGGCTGCAGCTGCTCTGCTGTGCCCAGAGCCCTTCGTTTGGAACAGGAGTGAGCAGCACTCCTGGACTCTGTGCTGACTTCAGAGCAGTTCAGCAGCACCTGGAGCGAGGTGCAAGAGCCGGGATTTGCGTGGATCTCCCCTGTCAGGTGCAGTTACTGGGAAACTGAATGGGTGACATTTACAAACAAGAAGCTACTGGATCTCTTGGCTGGCAAGGACATCTTTTGTGCCAGAAGAACATTCATAGTCTCATCCAATGAATTTAAACTGAAAGTGTCCTTAAATTCCATTCTCTTTTTTTTTTAAATTAAGTTTCACCCAATAGTCTAGGAAAAAATCAATAATGCTACATGTTTATACTTGTTCATCCCCTTATAAAGCCATGTAGCAGAGTGTTTGTTATTGCTGAGTGCAAGTGCCTCCTCCTGCAAAGGCTGAACCTCATAATCCATTTTGCATCTAAACCCAATCTCCACACAGAAAAAAATCCCCAACAAAATACACCAGGAGTCCTCACGTCTGCACGGGCACTGAGCGCATCCCAGAGGCTTTGTGCTAAGCAGCTGAAATAATTTTTGTGGAACTGTTTAGACCATCAAACCAAGGAAGCAAAACCATTCCAAACATGTTTACCTTCACAATATATATGCTGTACTCTGCATTAAAAAAGTAAGTGTCTTACTACTTACCAGTCTCTTCATCTGCTCTTTTCAAGACTGGTGGCTGTTCCCTCGTTCAGCAATCCTAAAAAGAAGAATGCAGGAATTCTTACTTTAAATGTCACCATCACATTTAAGTCAATGTATCCCAAATTTGGCATTTTTCACAAGCATTTAAAGATGACATCGTAAAAAACCCAAAATATTGAACAAGGTTCTACACCTGTATAAAAGTTTTCCCATAATCAAAATCCTTGCAGTGGATCTGGACATGTCTGTGTAGGAGAACATCTGTTTCTCCCATCCTCTTTATTTTCTCTTCTGTCCCTAAACACGGATTGGCCCGGATGCCTTTTCCTCTGCTCCCAGTGCAGGCATGCCTCGCAAATCACAAACATCTACAGCTTTTTATATCCAAAACTTCTAACAATGGAAATAAGAGTTCTGGGAACTCAAAGGATCATGACTGGAGGAATCAAACTACTCTTATCCCAGTTTTCTCTGGTGTTTTCTTCATCAATCTAGAAGATACAGCTTCTGCCTATCTCAAAGAGTCTTTGACAGTTACAGCCAAAAAAAGTTAATTTTAAGATTAAATTAAAAAAAACCCCTCAGAATACATCCTACAATGAAAACAAAAGTATTTACACAGCTTTTATAGAATAGTCCAAAACACTTAACTTGTGCCAAAATGTTACATATACAAATATATTGTTTTTATGTATTTATTTTGCAAGTCATTAATTTTTAAAAAGATTTTCCTTCATCATAAAATTTCATTGCAGATTTATAGCCTGGCTTCATTAACAGAAGCATCATACAGAGCTCAACCAAGCTCAGATTTAGCCTGCACTGAGAATTGTCTCTTCTTGCTATCGTGAGAGAATATTTGGGGTGAATTTTTAACCTCAGTGATCCCCACAAGTGGAAAGCTGACAGGAGTAACAAGGAGGCTGACAAAGGCACTTTTATTTCCCACAGAAATATAAAATAGCAACAACAAAGACCAGCACTTAAAGAGTAACATGCATTTGTATACAATCCTGTGTTCAGAGGCAATTAAGAGTTTCATTTACAGCAGCTTGGTACCAAAGTAGTGCCAGCAGTGTTTATTAATTAAAGGTGTTTTTTCATCCTTAGCTCCTTTGTGAAGAAAGTGAGAATTAGTCTACAGTTTCTGGGGAATTACAGTTTCCTAATCTTTTAAAAAATGAGGGTGACTACTCCTGCCACCTATTTGCCCTGCGAACATTGTGCCTCTTACACATGCCAGGAATCATGACAGCTCTGTTTCACTCTGCCTATACATTACTTTAAATATTGCCGTACGGAATCGGAATTATTTTGTACATCGACCAAAATCTGTTCTGGTGTTCCTATGAAAAAGCTCTGCTCTTGGCTTTCAGAAGAACATGTTGTTTCATTCCCCTAAAGAAGCTCAGAACATCAAGGAAAATAACATCAAGTGATAGTGGGTTCAAACGGATTTCTAATCTTTACAACCCTTCAGTAGTTACATTAAAAAAGTGAGGCATAATTTATTTCTGATGAAACAGAGTTGCTCAGCTCTCTGCTAATAGGATCCTCAGGGCAAAAGGGGTAGGGAAAGCACTGATAAAAGTAGAGGCCTTCATTTTGCTGGGTTTTTTTCTAGTCTGGAAACAATAAATTAATAATAGTGTTTACTCTGATTATCGTTGATTTAGGGTAAATTGTTCTCATTTAGCAAATGGGGAAATGAAATTCAGTGCCCAGGGGACTGAGAATGTAAATCTATGCCAAAGGCTACAATTGAAGACACATTTTCAGATCCATTCTGAGTTCCTGGATTAATTCCAACCATTGCTGATGGCAGGGAGGCTGATATTCCACTACTGTTTACTGGTTTAATGATGCAAGTTGCCACTCCTTTCTCCTCCTCTCTCTTTCCTTCCCCTTCTGCTCTCCTCATGGCCCTCATTAAACTAATTTTTTTAAAAATCCTTGAAGGGCCAGTAGCTTTTAAGGTTTTTCTTTTGGAAAAGCCAGTACATTTTTTCTCAGAGGTACACACCTACGTTTTAATACTTTGAAACATCCAAAATTATTCTTCAGCCAGCCAATTCTTATTCAACGTAGGAATTGAGCAGGGAAATGTCAGAACCTTGAAATGGCACTCTGTGCTACTAAAAAAGAAGTGCTTCTCAGAAAAAGCATCATGAAAGCAATAGAAACACCATTATTCAGCCCAAAAGACAGCTTGGACAAAGTGTGCTGTGAAATGTATTTTCATTTCCTTGAAGTGCTGTAGCATCATAATACTTCCCCTACTTGAAAACAAGGAAAGAGGATCCATAACACAGGGCTGCAGCTGATGGCAGACAGCAAAAGCTTCAGGCTACTGTTGCACTTCCTCCTCT
This sequence comes from Pomatostomus ruficeps, assembly GCA_013400735.1. Taxonomy (NCBI): domain Eukaryota; kingdom Metazoa; phylum Chordata; class Aves; order Passeriformes; family Timaliidae; genus Pomatostomus; species Pomatostomus ruficeps. Next base: position 115,420 of record VYZT01052854.1, read on the forward strand.
GGAAAGCATCACCCTTTATGACCACTCATTAAAATTTCATTTCATGGAGCATCTTTAAAAGGTCATTTTTAAAATGGGGGTATTATAGCTGATCTTACTGACTAGTTAGCACTTTGAGAACACAAATCCTCAGTCTTGTTGCTTTCAATTATTAAAGACAAGGCATAAATCTGATTAATTCAGCTCTTTTTAATAAAAAGGATTGCTATTTATCTAGCACAGTCATTTGCTTTGTTTTGATTTCTCCTGGTAAATACCTTGATCTTCTAAATGACATTCTATGTCTACACTGATGTTCAGAATGTTTTAGTCACTTGTCATGGGTGCTGCCTTTAGCATTTACACACCATGTATGGAAGCAACAACATCTGCAAATATCAAACCAAAGACCAGCTTAGAAAACAAAAATATATACCTAGAGTAGCATCCAAAGGGTTCAGCAGGCATATCCCAATAGCATATTCATCATTTGAATCCTAATATTCACTGCAATTTGATGGTGCTTAGAAATCCACTCTGACAAATCTTGCTGCCAAAATGGGCTTAGCCCAAGTGTGCAGGCTACCCCTGCTTCCTTCACAGGCTGTCAGCGCAACTTAGAGATAGCTGATCCACTTCTTTCAAGGAAAACTGAATTAAAAGTGCATAAATGATCAGTTTTAATCCTTAAAACCAGGACTTTAAACGGGAAACTAAATTTCTGTCCTGCTAGTTTAAATGCACATTTGTGGGCCGTAAGTTTTTCTGAAAGCCTCTCGTTGGCACAGACTGTGCTGGCTTTGGATGTTATCAACGGCTTTTGGTGCCCTTGATTAGGGGTTTCAAATGATCAAATAATGGCACACGGATGAGTTTGATGCACTTTTTCAAGGGCCATGTTTTTACTCAGGACACTGCTCTTTTGAAGGATTTTTCTTTTCAAACTTGGATGTAACACAATGATGGAACTGTATGGAAAAGCAGGATTCTTCTCATCCCCACTATTGCCATAAGGAAAAGAGTGAGGTACTGGCTGCTCCCTAAACCAAACTCGGAACTATGATGCTGGATGGAGAGTGGTAGCCAGGAAACATTTTGTTTCCAAAATGGGAAAAAAGAAAAAAGCCAGAGCAAGCAAGACATACCAGTGTCAAAGACCAGCCCCAAAGAGCTGTAGAACTGAAACTTTGCCTCCTATTTCTTGTCCCCTCAGCTCCCCACACTGTCACAGGAATGTTCTTTTCAATATTTAAAAGCCAGTGTCTTGAAATTTTTGGATGAATTTGCAAATATAGAAATAAAAGTTTACTCTTTAGTGTCTTGCTGGTACTAGATGCCATCAGGTAGATAGGAGATCACTTTCTAAAACTGAGTAAATGGCTTGAGATGTGATTTAATCTCTTAGCTTCACCATAATTTATGTTTCAGAAAAGAATGGTAATATTACCACGATTAAAAGAAAAATGAATAAAACTGCAAAGAGACGAGCCCTCCTATCAAATGATGACGTCTTTCTAGGATATTTAAGTCAGACATTTACAAGCACATAAATAATAAATCATCATCACACGTGGAAACTGAAGAGTGTAAGTATTGCAGGGTATAGATTTCATCTTCTCCTCTTTCCTGTGATGAACATGTTTATAACACAATGAGTAAACACATCTCAAAGCAGACAGATCTGTAACAGGTGTGTGTTCCCAGCTACAACTCTTAAAAAGATCTCTTTGCTCTCACCTCCATCCATCTTTTATTTCCAAGCTTTCCCAAAGTTTTATGCCCATATTCTGCATCCCTCATTCTCGAGCTTTAGGCAGGACCTCAGAGTTTCAAGTCTTGTGCAGATCTAAATCCAGCAGAAATGAAGGATTCCTCTATCCAAGAGCTCTTGGAATACCAATGCAATGGCTCCCTTCCACACAAAGTGTTTTAACAGGCAACTCTTCTTTTTTAATGCACAGCCAGAGAATAAGAGAGCCTCGTTGGCAGCTGGCACACGGACACTGGGCTTGGGATACCTGGCCCAAATGGTTTTAGACTGACCAGGTTCAAACTCCAGGTGTCAAACTGCACCCAGAGAATGCACTGAAAGGTGATGGTGAGCACCTTCAGTCCTTGATTCCAGACTGCTCAATGTCCTGCAAGATTCAGCGAGATGTGGGATTTCACTTCTGCTCCTTGGACTGCTGCTGTATTTTATATTGAAATTACAATGGACTTGTGCTGGAGGGAATGCTTGAGTCAGGCATATCAAATACAGCCACCTGCTACTATTAAATAGCATTTGTAGTTTGCCTATGGTGATATCATCTTCTAAGTAAAGTTCAAAACCTATGAGAAAAGCTGCTCTAATAGGAAATCCATTTCAACAGAAACACCAGGTTACATTAAAAAAAAGGATTTGTTTCTTAATACCTTTCTAAGTAGCTTTGGTTAAACTGTAGAGAAACATCCAAGCAATTGTACCTTTAGCTATCCAATTGCACCAGAAAAAGAGTAATCTCTAAAAATCACAAACATTTGCCAGCATCCTTAATTGAATTTTGTCATTCTGGTAAAAAGCAACAGCCTTTATGTAACCCATCACCAAATTATAAACTACCCCTAAGATTTACAGTGGAAACAGATGTAAACCTTAATTCTAGAAACAACACTTTTGCTGGAGTGTCCTGATTTTTAGTCTGTCATTCTAAACAAAAATCAAAAATCAAGAGGAGTGTAGTTCACAACCAGATCTTTTTTGAATTTTCCCCAGAGCAAGATCTTTACCTGCACAGTGCCATCAGCACCTTCACGTGGCAGTCTGATCAATGTATTTGACTGTGAAGCCATGTCCTCTATAAGGCCTCCAAAATTCTTCAAAGTCAGTTGCTTTCTACCAGTAATATTTCCTTTACAGTGTCAGCCCCATGGTAAGACATGCAAAGCCTCCAAAAGCTCTGAAAAAACAATTTCCACAATAGCCTCACTACACAAAAAGTAGCAAAGCTGCCTGCAAACTGACATTCCTGGAGTTTTTGCTCACACCATTTTCACCTTACCTATTATTTTCGTAAAATCTTTTACATATGTATTTTAAAAGGGCTTTTTTAAGCAGGGCAGCTGGTTATGGAGAGCATAGGAATAGGAAGCAATAACATATCAGGAAGCAAAATGTCCTTTCAAATGCAGTTTGCAAACTCACCCTTGTTTGCTATACACTGCCTATTCTTAAAATAATGCACAAATCATCTCCAGTGCCATGGAAATAATCAACAGAGAATCAAAACCTGGAGCTTCTACTACAGCACAAATCAAAAGCTGTTGGAATCCAACAGCTGGAGCCTGTCTCATTATTTCACTGCACTTTGATGTGCTTTTCAACCAAGTATCTTAGAGATTTACTCACAGATATGTCTATCTACAAATTCTACATTGCTTACACATTATAGTTTCCAACAGAGATAGCAAATACACTGAGTTCTTTAAAAAAAAATTATTTTCAAGCCTTCTATTAAGCACAAACCCCTGTAAATAGAGGAATTGAAAATCAGCTGCGTCTAATAAAAGAATCAAGTTAGCTATTGACTTTGAGCTGGTAGCTTCCATTAGATTATCCATCATACTTTTATTATGTGATCAACTGCCTAATTAATTTCATACTCGTGCGTTTAGGCAGAATGCTGCGTGTTTCAATGGGCTTTGCTGTAATCCTGCACCTGCGGCCTCGGAGACGCAGACAGCCCTCCATCACGGGTTTGTGCTGTGCCTGTAATCATGGCAGAGTGTGGTTCCAGCCATCCACTCTGCTGAAATAGAACAGTATTTAATTCCTGAGCCCCTAGAAAATTTGCATCCGTGGTTATGTATCTTTGGACTTTGATCAGATGAAAGTCACTGAGAGATATTAAGAGAGTTAGATACAATATTTTGCTCAGACAGTTTTAGTGGATGTATCAGACACTGTTTTGATTTTCCTTGCTTATCTAGTAATATGAACAGATGCAATCATGCTATTGTATAATGAATGTTGATTGCCAACAGTATTTGATTTTGCAGCCATTCTGTAGTGATAATTAAAGATAGCTTGATATCCTATACAGTGATAGTTAAAGATTGCTTTGTGTGCGTTATTGCATAAATAAATGCCACAGAGAGAATGAACGTATTCTCTACGACTTTTTATCTGGAATGTATTTCATGGCAGAAAAAAATCACAAGTCTTAATAACACAAAAGTCTTCACTGCAGAATTTGCGTTATTTGTTCTTTATTTTCTTCTGGTTTATGGAATTTACCCTAAGCAAAGTGTTAGTAATTTAGGATGCATGAGCTGTACCTTCCCCAAAAAGACAAGCAATGCAGTCGGATGGAAGCTGCACTGTCACCCCCTGATCACACCAGGCCTGCTGGAGCCAATGGTGGAATCTCCTGTGACCGCAGTGAGCTTCAGATAAGGCCCACATGCACATGCAGTAGAGATTTAGATGTTTATTGCACCATTTGGAAGCCTGAGGAAGCAAACATTTAAACGTACATTTTCCACTAATAAACTTCACCAAAATTCAGGTATTCATACCATTATAGTTTTGGCCACAACTACGTGGACTTGATGTTCAAACTAAGCAATGCACAAAATGTGAGACAGGAGCCAAGCTGGAGCTGTCCTTTTCACATCAGCAGCCCAGGGAATGCATGGATAGGCCCAGACCACAGAGACTAAAAGTTTTATTTTAGTTTCAGATTGGGCACAATGACTCCACAGCTCTCCTGCAGAGTGGAAGAAATCTGCCCCAGCCCTGCAACCCCTGCTCTGCTCACTCCTCACACGTTCAGTGTTAGAGTGTCCATGAGATGACACAGAAACACGTCCTGATTCACCCAGGTGTGCAAAGCACTGGCACTGCCTCCTCTTCACGCCCTGTGCGCCCGGGAAAGCAGAAAAGTAGAAACTCCTTCCTTTGCGCTGCCACAGCCAAGCCCTTTGCTGACTATCCGGAGCTTGCAGAGCCCATTTCAGCGGCAGACATGGCCTTAGCCCCATGGCCATCAGCGTTATGCCTCCAACTCTGCAAATTGTGGTGCCACTTTGGGCAATTTTGCTTTGGAACGATGCAAATCTGTGTTTGAAAGCAGAGTTTGACTGCCGTGGGTGCTGTATCCAGCACTCAGTAAGTGATGTGCATCTCCAATGTCAATATTACGTGATGACTTTTATCTCTGGAGTTTTATGTTTCACTTTTAATCATAATTCAACAGAGAAGGCAGCGAGCTCCTTAGTTTACTGGTCAATATAGTTAGCAGGTGAGCTCCTTATAAATGACAGATGTGCTTTCGCTGCAGCAGTTCTTCCTGGTTTAGAAAGGATGTGTCAGGTGTTGAAACTTGCCAATTAAATTACCTTCATTCTTGATGTGAGCTTTAGTCATTGAGCACCTTGTGAGCTGAAATCTCCCTCCTCTCCCGCCCAGTAAGAACTGCCAGACTAACACCTATACATTCCCTTCTGCATCACTGATAATTTGAAGCTGATAATTATGTCTGTTTTTTGCTAAGAAACTGAAAGGTGCCTGAGCCTCTGATGTATTTCCACTGTGTGTCTTTGTGTATGTCAGAAAGGTATCAGTTCCCTGCGATCTAAGAAAGCATTTCTGCTGACATTTTTCTTACGACTTTTCATTCCAATTTATAAAGTTACCTGTTGAGGAATTTTTATGATACCACCTACTTCCCATAGAGGCTACCACCTAAGCCTTGATTAGTTCACAGGAGATCAAACTCCCTAACAAGTTACTGTCAGTTGCAGTTTTTAAGACTAGAACTAGGTCAGGTTTATTACCGACATCAATTCTTTCATGTTGCACAGCTAAGACAAAAAAAGGATTTTAGAACAAAAAAAAAATAAAGGAAAACAGGACTGAAAGTCTAACTAACAGACAGAAAAATGCTTCTCATCTCAAAAGCGAAATGGCACAAATGATTTTTAAATTACCAAACCCCCGAGGCTGAAGCCATACAGTCTCCAGCTTTGACTAAGGGACCTTACAATAGTACAGGAAGTTTTGTTACAGACACAGCATAGGAGCAGAATCATTTGTAATATGGGACCCCTTAGATATTCATTCGGCAAAGGCTGTGGAAATGATTTTTGTTCTGATGAGGACAGAAATAGCTTCTACACAATATTGATCTTCTCCAAGTCTTGGGATTGCTCTGTGCAGTTTCGGAAGAGCTACACTACAATAGAAACAACAGTCAAAGCTTTATAAAAAGCTGTTTTGTATCATATTTAATTACATTTTTTTTCTCCTTACACCTCCTGCTAACACATCTCTCTGTGGAAACCCAGACACCTTTCTACAACTAACATCCATTTAGTGTTAAATATTTATTGTGATGCTTTGGTATTTCAGGTTCTGATTCAAGAAATGCAAACAAACTGTGAGGGATCACAGTACTTGTTAAAAACTCTAAGCCTTGTGATTAAGTTCCAAGGGTTTTATTTATTTGTACTGACCAGCCAACCTATATTTGACCACACTGTCTATGGCGAGGCATTGAAAGATTCAAACACACAGAACCACACTTTTTTTGTTGTTTTAAAATTTGTTTCTTTTAGTTGCAACATCAGTGGTGCTCATGTTTTCAGGCCATCAGCTACTCAGAACTTAAGAAGAGAGCAGCTGACAGCAGATAGAATAAACCTGCTTTTTTCAAAAGCACTGAAAATCATGGCTTTGGCTACAGCATTCGTGGTTGTAAGGGAGAATTCTAACAAACCAAACTGATACCAAAATACAAAGTTTAGAGGAGTTAATAAAGGAAGGGAAAGCCCTTAGGAAACCAGAAATTCCTATTGTGGTGGTGTAATAATCATTATTAATCCTTGAGCCCACTGAGTTGGGGATAAGCCATGGAACTAGACACAGATGGCTTTAAGATATACTTTGCAAGAACAGGCATCCCAGGAGAGAACATGACTTAAACACATTTTTGGGTCATGTCTCGTCTCCTGTACACTCCTCATTCCTGCCAGTACTAATTAATGTACAAGAGCAGACAAACATTGCCAGCGAGTGTGTGACAAGCAGCCTAAACGGGAAGCTTTCCTAACACTAATGAAACACATGGGAAGTGGGATGAGGAGTAGACAAAACACCACGACACTGATTTTGCCATCTCTGTAGTGAATGTCAAGTGCAAAAGCAATAAAAAGCAAGGGAGGGCCCTGTGGGTGAGCAGGCTCAGAGAAGACACAGACTGCATGGGCAAAGCCAGGTTACAACACTAAAGCTGTGCAGTGGCCAGCTCCACAATGCCAACAAAACCAGGAAAAGCAACCCATGGATAGATTCTTCCCCCAGGTCCTTTTCTTGAGCAGCTCCAGGCCACCACTGATCCCCATCTCCTTCCTCTTGTGGAACAGAGCAATAAAAAAGGAGCAAAGCTCAACAGTAGCTTCGCTTAGCAACGTTTGAGAACAGAACCTGACATCTTTCCCTTCTGAAATCTCTTCTTAAATAAGCTACCTGCTCACGTTTCAACCCTTGCCAGCTTTGTCTAGGTCAGCGTTTCAAGAGGGTGCCAACAACCCATCTGAGCTCCCAGTGAAACCTCGCTGCGGTTACACACGGTGCCCCCAACCAAAANACAAAAACAAACAAACAGAAAAAAACAAAAAAACCCCAAACAAACAAAGAAACAAGAAAAAAAACCAAACCAAAAAACCCCAACCAAACAAAGAAACAAGAAAAAAAAACCAAACCAAAAACCCCCAACCAAACAAAAAAAAGAACAAAACCCAAAAAAACCCACCAAACAGAAAACAAAGTTCAGAAATGCAAACTATAGAAGACACCAGCTGGTGTGATGAGGCTGTTGGGTACCTTTACTCGAGAATCTCAGCAGAGTAAGGAAATGGGGTGCTTGAACCCCCAAAGGACAGTATCAGATGAGGAAGAGCTCTCCTAAAATTCCTATATCTGTGGTAGATTAAGACTGTGTCTCACAAGAGTGAGGTTTTGGGATTACCTGTCTGAGGATGGGAAGCAGTGGGGCCCAACCAGTGCATCCTGGGCTGCTGGGACAGAAACCAGACCTACCCGAAAGAGACTGTGGTGATAAATGCCTGGAAACCAAAAAACAAACAAACCAAAAGTCCCCAACAAACCAGGTGGACAGGAGGTCACCTACTTCTACGAACAGCACCCTAAGCAGAAGAAAAGCTCTAATTTCTTTTGTGTTAGGATAAAATAGTTCCACTTTACCAACTTGGAGCCAAAGCTCTTGCACAAAAAAAAA